>SKCR01042757.1:0-57288 GCA_019454045.1 Zanthoxylum bungeanum
TCAGGTTAATAAATCGACATATTACACAAACATAACATAATCACTTCATATTTAGAAGAATATTGGAAGGATTCACAACCCTAGATAGTTTCATAATATTGATTACTTTTTAGAATTTACTTTTGCATTATTTTAATTACTTGTATTTAGTTAAAATCACCAACCAAATAACAATCAATTTTTAGATACTTATAGAAATTTAACTTCAAAAAATTAATAGCATAGGTATTAAGCCTTCGTGGGATCGATACATTTTATACTACTTGAGCGATACGTGCGCTTGCGTTACGTGTGTGATTTTACTTGTGTCTAATTTATTTTTACTTATTTTTTTTGTTTTCTTGTGTTTCAGGTTCTCAGACACTAATGAGAAGAACCAGAAGCTTTGAAATTCATCTGCTTGACCCAGAAATCGAAATAACTATTAGACAATTGATAAAGGAAAGGCGAGAAGATCAAGAAGCACTAATGAACATGAACAATGAAGAACCTGAACCTTTGGAAGTAGCACCACCAATTCCCATTTGAGACAGAATAATTCTGGTGGTTGACAGCTTCATATCATGTATTGTACTTCCTCTCTTACCTGTAAATGCTTGTGACAACAAAATATGCATTCAAATGATACAGTAATCAGTTATATTTGGGGGAAATACAATTAAAGATCCTAATGCCCACATCAGTAACTTTCTGGAAGTTTGTGGCACATTCAATTACAAACGAGTAGGGAGAAGAAGCAATGAGTCTGCGTGTGTTCCCATATTCCTTGAAAGACAGAGCTAAGGATTGGCTTCATTCATTACCAACAGGTTTCATAACTACTTGGAACAATTTTGCCGCCAAATTCCTTGCAAAATACTTCCCCCCCAGCCAGAACAACAAAAGTTGAGAAATGACATCACATCCTTTGTGCAACATGACTCATAATCCCTCCATGAAGCATGGGAAAGATACAAAGAATTGCTCCGAAAAATGTCGTCACCATGAAATTGCAAAGTGGCTTCAAGTCCAAACTTTCTACAATGGACTTTCTGGATTGATGAAAACTACAGTTGATGTTGCTGCTGGAGGAGCTTTATTGGAAAAAAGAGAAGATCAAGCTTGGGACTTAATTGAAGAAATGGCTAACAATAATTCCTTGTGGCCAATAGAGAGAAGCATGATCCATCGAATAACAGGAATCCATGAAGTAGTGGCTAACTTAGTTTGAATGCCAAGCTGGATTAAATTTGCAAATGCCTGGAAACTCTTAACATGCAGGTTCATGCTGGATCCACAAGTTCACCATATGGAGGAGCACTAGAGGCAAAATCCTACAACCAACATGATGAGACTACAAACTATGTCAGCAACTTCAACAGACATGGAAACAATCCATATTCCAATACCTACAACCCAGGTTGGAGGAATCACCCCAATTTCGCATGGAGCAACACTTCAGGGCAAAGGAACAATCCACCACCCGGATTCCAACAGCAGAATAAAGGCCAATAGTATGAAAAAGAACCAGGAATAATACAAGTGCTTACCCATATGAAAAAGCAAGAAGCCAAATATGATGCTATGTTTCAATCCCAATCAGCATTAAATCAAAGTCAAGCAGTTTCTATAAAGGCACTGGAAAATCAATTGGGAAAACTGGCCAATGCTCAGAGTTACAAACTGCAAGGTACTCTTTCTAGCAACACCGAACCAAATCAAAGGAACAGAGGGAAAGAGCAATGCCAAGCCATCACATTGAAAAGCGACACTGAAATCAATAAAGATGTTACAGTCAAGGCATCTACTGAGAATATTCCAAAAGAAATCAATGAATCATATCCACAGATGGAGGAAAAAGAGGCAAAATAAAATGATCGAGAAAGATTTACTCCACCTCCATATTTTCCACAGCGTCTCCAGAAACACAAACTGGACAAGCAATTTACTCGATTCCTAGAGATATTCAAGCTGCATATCAATATTCCATTTGCAGAAGCGTGGGAGCAGATGCGCATTTATGTTAAATTCATGAAAGATATTCGGTCACGAAAGTGAAGATTGGGAGATTACGAGACTGTAGCATTGACAGAAGAATACAACACCATCATTCAGAGGAAGCTCCCCCAAAGTTGAAGGATCCTGGCAGTTTCACCATCCCTTGCACCACATGAGAACATTACTTTGGTAAGGCTTTGTGTGATTTAGGTGCTAGTATTAACTTGATGCCTTTGTCTATTTACAAGAAACTGTAGCTTGGAGAAGCAAAACCCACCTCAGTCACTCTACAACTTGCTGCCAGATCACTCACATTTCCAAGAGGGGTAGTGGAAGATGTGCTGGTCAAAGTAGACAAATTTATTTTCCCTGTAGATTTTATTATCCTTGACAGACGAAGAAAAAGACGTACCCATCATCCTCGGGAGACCATTCTTGGCTACAGGTCGAACCATTATTGATGTATAAAAATATGAACTAACCATGAAGGTGCAGGAGCAAGAAGTAACATTCAATGTTTTCAAAGCCATGAAATTTCCAAATGACGAAAGAGATGAGAAATATTTTAGACTTGATGTAATATATAGTATCATCCAGAACACAGATACAATGCAACTTTCCACTGAAAACTTGAAACATGCATCACCAACATGACTGACAGAGAATTAGATGATGATATTATAGAATGCATCAACTATCTTGATGGAGCCTCTCGCTTCAGATCGATACCACAGGTGGAAAGCTTGGAACTACCAAAAAATGAGAGAATCAAGCCCTCGATTGAAGAACCACCATAGTTGGAACTAAAGTCACTTCTGAGCCATCTCAGGTATGCATACTTGGAAAACTCTTCTGCTTTACCTGTGATTATTTCTTCGTCACTAACATGGGTGTAGGAAGATAAGTTATTGAGAGTGTTACATGAGCACAAAAGAGCTATTGGCTGGACTATATCATACATTCGAGGCATCAGTCCATCATTTTGCATGCACAAAATCCTGATGAACGACGAGTACAAAGCCATAGTGGAGCATCAACGAAGGCTGAATCCAATCATGAAGGAAGTAGTAAAGAAAGAAATCATCAAATGGTTGTATACATGCATCATCTACCCCATCTTTGACAGCTCTTGGGTGAGTCTTATGAAATGTGTACCCAAGAAAGGAGGATTGACTGTAGTTAAAAATGAAAAGAACGAGCTGATTCCAACAATAACAATGACTGGATGGAGAGTGTACATGGACTACAGGAAGCTGAACAAAGCCACACGAAATGATCATTTCCTGCTACCATTCATTGACCAGATGCTATACAGATTGGCGGGGCATGATTTCTACTGCTTTTTAGATGGATACTCGAGGTGCAATCAGATTTCCATCGCCTCAGAAGATCAGGAGAAAACCATTTTCACATGCTCATATGGTACTTTTGCATTCTGCAGGATGCCATTTGGACTCTGTAATGCTCTTGTCGCATCTCAACGTTACATGATGGCCATCTTTTCAGACATGATAGAACAAAACATGGAAGTCTTCATGGATGACTTCTCAGTATTTGGAAACTCGTTCGACCACTGCTAACAAGTGTTACAAGGATTTGAAGATACTAATCTGGTACTGAACTGTGAGAAATGCCACTTCATGGTGCATGAAGGCATTATCCTGGGACATCAGATCTCATAGAAGGAAATCGAGGTAGACAAAGCAAAGATCGAGACGATAGAGAAATTACCTCTACCATCATCTGTCAAATGGATTCGAAATTTTCTCGGGCATGTAGGATTTTACCAGAGATTCATCAAAGACTTCTCCAAGATTGCTAAGCCTCTGTGCAATCTGCTGGAGAAGGACGTGTCGTTCCACTTCACCAAAAAATGCCACCATGCTTTCGAGATCTTGAAACAGAAGCTGGTCCCTGCCCCCATCATAGTAGCACCAGATTGGACGCTCTCATTTGAAGTGATGTGTGATGCGAGTGATTTTGTAGTAGGTGCAGTTTTGGGACAACGTAAGGTGAAAGTTTTTCACACCATTTACTACGCCAACAAAACTTTGAATGAAGCACAACTCAACTACACAACAACTGAAAATGAGTTGCTCGTAGTTGTGTTTGTTTTTGATAAATTCCACTCATATTTGTTGGGTCCCAAAGTGGTGGTCTACAAAGATCATTCAGCAATCAAATACTTGATCGCGAAGAAATATGCCAAGCCTAGATTGATCTGTTGGGTACTTCTACTGTAAGAATTTGACGTGGAGATCCGAGACAGAAAGAGGATAAAAAATCAAGTGGCAAATCAATTGTCAAGGCTTGAAAATGGACATACAACTGACAATAAGCTGACAATAAAAGAAACTTTTCTTGATGAACAGTTGTTTGCCATCAAACAGTAGAAAGTCCCATGGTATACTGACTATGTAAACTACATAGTATCGAGAAAATGGCTGTTGGAATGGACATATCAGCAACATAATAAATTTTTCAAAGAAGTCAAGAACTATGTCTGGGATGAGCCATACCTATTCAAACATTGTGCTGATCAGTTATTGCAGTGTTGTGTACCATGAGGAGGTTAATAGTGTCTTGCAGCATTGTCATTCATTACCATATGGCGGACACTTCAGCGGAAATAAATCTGTGGCCAAAGTGTTGCAATTAGGTTTGTTGTGGCCCACCTTGTTTAAAGATGCTCACTTATTCATTCTTCAATGTGACAGGTGCTAGAGAACATGAAATATTTCGAGGAGAAATGAAGGACCTCTTCAAAGCATTCTCGAAGTGGAGATATTTGATGTATGGGGGATTGAATTTATGGGACCCTTTGTTCCATCATATGAAACCCTGTACATTATGGTTGCAGTAGACTATGTCTTCAAATGGGTTAAAGCAACAACACTGCCATCAAATGACTCCAAAATGGTGTTAACATTCCCTAAAAAGGATATTTTCACTCGCTTCGGAACGCCTCCAGCGATCATCAGTGATGGTGGCGCACACTTCTGCAACAGATACTTCGATGTACTCCTAGCCAAATACGGAGTAACTCACAAAGTTGCCACTATTTACCACCCGCAGACAAGTGTTCAGGTCAAAGTCTCCAACAGAGAAATCAAAAGAATCCTGGAGAGAACCGTTGGTAAAACAAGGATGGACTGGTCTATAAAATTGGATGACGCATTATGGGCCTACCAGACAGCTTACAAGACACCCATTGGAATGTCCCCATATCGACTGGTGTTTGGGAAAGCATGCCATCTACATGTGGAGCTCGAACATTGATAAGTGTATATTTACATATTATTTTATTACCTTTTAATTTAACTTTATGCTAAGTTTATATCTTATTTTACAGATTTATATCTTAATTTATTATTTTTATTTATGTAGGAAAGTTTTGGATTATCCTGGAAATAAAGGCTAAAAAGGCAAGATGGGGCCGCATACAATTGAAAGCATGAAAGGAAGGAAATTGTTATTTTAAAAAGAATCACGACCAAATTAAGAGATGCATGCAACATGGGCCATATTTGTGAAAGAAAGAGAAAAAATGCAACAAATCCATGAAAAATAAGAAAGTAAAGTGGGGCCGATTGTTGTTTAACAATAAACAAAGAACTTTATGCAAGAAGACCACGTGAAAGAGAAGAGAAGTTTGACTTTGAAAGAAATTAAAAGAAGAAAATGCATTGGCGCCGCAGCGCCAACCACCAGGCGTCGTGGAGCCTCCAGCGTCCCATACAAATTCCCGAGGGTTTGGCGCTGCGATGCCCAACTCCAGGCATCGCGGCGCTGCGGGAAGCCAAAAAAACATGATTTTTAGGGTTTTAAAATGTATTATGACCCCAAGGCTCCATTATAAATACATTAGTTCGTCCAAACTTAGAAAGTGAGGTTAATACACAACACAAAATACCAAAATACATATTTTAGAGAGATTCAAGGAGGAGAATTGAAGAGCTGCAAGAGGAGACAAATACGGTGATGTCCGAAGAGGGAGAGATTCAATTCGGGTTTTATCTTCTTGTTTCTTTCTTAGAACTCTAATGATTTCCATTAGATTCATGACTTGTTTATCATTATTTTTATCTATTGTCATGAACTAAACTCCTTAATTCTAGAGGAGAATGATGTAATTGATGCTTGAACCTTTGTTTTAATTGTTAATTTTGTTATGAAGTTTTATTTAAGTTTATTTATATTCTTTTGAGTTTTATGCTTCTTGGTTGCTGACCACAATTAAGATGATGAATGTTTAGAATCTATCACTCGAGAGAGGGGATTTTGAATAGATCTAGAGAATATAACTTAGGAGTTTTATATAGTTCGAGAGAATATATAAGTTCCTTTGAAGTCGTTAATATAGAATCACAAAGCGTAACGAGTTGTTAACAACTAGATTTTTATAGAGATATCGAAGTCTATAATTGATGATATTTTCACTGATGCTCGAGAGATGGAGTATATATTTTCGGAGTCTTGACTTATAAATAATATAAATGAACAAAGATTAATTGGCATGACAAATACAAAGGCGACAACTAGGTGAAATCGGGATCTAGAATCTCTATCGTATTAGTCCCTCCTATATAATTATTTTTATATTTACTTATTAAAATCTTTATTATTTATTTTCTAAATAAAGTTTGGTTATCAATTGTAGTATTTAGTGCGAGTTAACGCAATCCATGTGGGTTCGACACTCTAAACTCATTTATACTAAAACTTGACACCGTACACTTGCGGTATGATATAAAATATCACAACAAGTTTTTGGTACCATTGTCGGGGATTGTTTTTTTAATTCACATTAATATTACTACCAAGTAATCTTAGCTTTAATTTAGATTTTTATCTTTTATTTTTAGTTTATTTTTATTTTATATTTATTTATTTTGTTTATTGATTTTTGGTTTTTGGTGCTTCAGTAAATGCGAAGATCCACAAGTTTCGACTCGCGAGTGTTTGATCCTGAAATAGAAAGAACAGCGAGAAGACTAAGTAAAGAATGAAAAATTGAAAAAGAAACAATGAAGCTGAAAACAGAGAAATCAACCCACGTAAGGTGGCAATCAGAGATCACTTCAAGCCTATCATTGATGATACCTATTCTGGGATTTCCCATCAACCAATCAATGCCAATAATTTTGAGTTAAAACCTGCATTGATCAACATGGTACAAAGAAATCAGTTTGGGGGTTCATCTTTAGAGGATCCCAACTTGCACTTAAGGATGTTCTTGGAGATCGCAGACACCATAAAGATGAATGGCGTGAGTAAAAAGGCCATCAGGCTACGCTTATTCTCATTCTCTTTACGGGATAAAGCGTGGGATTGGCTTCAATCAATACAGACAAGGAGTATCATGACATGGCAGGATATGGCCATGAAATTTCTTGAGAGGCTCTTTCCACCAGCTAAATCAGCTCAGCTGAGGGCCGAAATTAGTATATTTAAACAACTGGAGACTGAAACTTTATATAAAGCACGAGAGCGCTTTAAGCATCTACTACAAAGATGCCCACAACACGATTATGCAGACTGGGTCCAGATTCGGTTGTTCTATAATGGGCTGAATGGTTCAAATATGACTATGCTTGATGCAGCAGCTGGGGGAGCTTTATTTAAGAAATCAGATGAGGACGCCTATAATCTATTAGAAGAAATGGCCATTAACCATTTTCAATGGCCAAGTGAACGCGCTACTGTGACCAAAGTGGCTGGTATATATGAAGTGGACCCTCTTGTGGCACTTACAGCTCAGATTTCCACCTTATCTACTCAAGTAACAGCCCTGAAAAATCCACGAGTATCATCCATTGAATCAACGACGGCTACAAATATGCAATTATCAGAAGGAAACGCAAACTTTGAGTAAGTCTAATATGTGAACAATCGGAACTTCAACAGCTATAGAGGAAATCATGTGCCTAATCGCTATCATCCAAACATGTCATATGCTAATACAGAGAATGCCTTGCAACCTTCATCGGGCTTTGACTATCAAAGAGCTGAGCAGAAATCTTCCTTAGAAGATTTCATGAGCACGTATGTTGCTAATACTTCAGCGAGGTTTGAGAAGAATGAGTCAAGGCTAGTCAATATTGAGACACATATGGAAAATATCGGGGCTACAATGAAGTCCTTAGAAACACACATTGGGCATATTACGTCCTCCATGACCAAATAGTAGTAAGGGGTATTTGGATAAAATTGACACATCCTCTAAGCTATCTTTTTCATATCAAAGCAGCCAGTGGATACAAAAGAAAAAAACTACCATAACCATTTGGATTTTTGCGTCTTGCTGAAGACGTTAAACTTAGCGCTAGCGGGGAGGCAACCATTGCATTTGTTTTATTATTATTTTCTTTATTTTTTATTTTTTTTATTTTTTTTATTTTATTGTGTGCTATTTGTTTATTTATATATTTTGCATGCTATTTATGCAGGTAGCACAAAACATACAATGCTCGCGCAACCAAATTCTAACCAGCAAGAGCCTGATCAACTCCATACATGGTAATATTGTTCCTCACTCTTGTTCTTTATATTTATCTTTCATTGAGGACAATGCAAGTTTTAAGTTTGGAGGTGTGTGCATGTTGTTTACTTGTTATTTATTTGTTTAAGTTTTTTAAAAAAAATTAAAATTTTGTTTTTTGTTTAATATCCTTGATAGTAAAGCATAAGTCTAATGATGAATTTTGATTTATTTTGATGAAATTTTAGAAAAGATAAGTCCTAATTGATTTTTATCTAATGCCTTGAGTATATGATCTAGGGTAGACTCGTAAGCACTTAATAACAAGTTTTTAGCAGTAAGAACTTAAGTAGTTGACAAGGTGACTAGTTGAAGAAATTACATGTCGATGAATGACAGTTTACTCGTGGGCCTTATTTGTGAAAGAGAGAGAAAGAAAGCAACAAATCCGTGAGAAATAAGAAAGTAAAGTGGGGCCGATTGTTGTTTAAAAATAAACAAAGAATTTTAGGCAAGAAGACCACGTGAAAGAGAAGAGACGTTTGACTTTGAAAGAAATTAAAAGAAGAAAATGCATTGGCTCCGCAGCGCCAACCACCAGGCACCGTGGCACCTCCAACATCCCATACAAATTCCCGAGAGTTTGGCACCGCGGTGCCCAAGTCCGGGCGTCGGGGCGATGCGGGAAAGCCAAAAAAATCGTTATTTTTAAGGTTTTAAAATATATTATGACCCCAAGGCTCCATTATAAATATATTAGTTCGTCCAAACTCAGAAAATGAGGCTAATAAACAGCACAAAATACCAAAATACATATTTTAGAGAGATCCAAGGAGGAGGATTGAAGAGCAGCAAGAGGAGACAAAGGCGGTGACGTCCTCAATTCGGGTTTTATCTTCTTGTTTCTTTCTTAGAACTCTAATGATTTCCATTAGATTCATGACTTGTTTATCATTGTTTTTATCTATTGTCATGAACTAAACTCCTTATTTCTAGAGGAGAATGATGTAATTGATGCTTGAACCTTTATTTTAATTGTTAATTTTGTTATGAGGTTTTATTTAAGTTTATTTATATTCTTTTGAGTTTAATGCTTCTTGGTTGCTGGCCACAATTAAGATGATGAATGTTTAGAATTTATCACTCGAGAGAAGAGATTTTGAATAGATCTAGAGAATATAACTTAGGAGTTTTATATAGTTCGAGAGAATATATAAGTTCCTTTGAAGTCGTTAATATAGAATCACAAAGCGTAACGAGTTGTTAACTACTAGATTTTTATAGAGATATCAAAGTCTATATTTGATGATATTTTCACTGATGCTCGAGAGAGGGAGTGGATATTTTCGGAGTCTTGACTTATAAACAATATAACTGAACAAGGATTAATTGGCATGACAAATACAAAGGCGACAGCTAGGTGAAATCAGGATCTAGAATCTCTATCGTATTAGTCCCTCATATATAATTATTTTTATATTTACTTATTAAAATCTTTATTATTTATTTTCTAAATAAAGTTAGGTTATCAATTGTAGTATTTAGTGCGAGTTAACGCAATCCATGTGGGTTCGACACTCTAAACTCATTTATACTAAAACTTGACACCATATATTTGCGGTACAATATAAAATATCACAACAAACATAAAGCGTACTGGGCACTGAAGAAGCTAAATTTTTATATGCAAGCAGCATGAGAGAAACGGCTCCACCAACTGTATAAATTGGAGGAAATTCACCTTCATGCTTATGAGAATGCCAAACTGTACAAAGAAAAGACCAAGAAGTGGCATGATCAGAAAATAGTGCGCAGAGAACTGGAACCAAGGCAGCGAGTATTATTATACAACTCAAGGTTGAAACTTTTTCCTGACAAGCTGAAATCACGGTGGTCAGGTCCATTTGTGATCACCAAAGTTTTACCCTATGGAGCCGTTGAGCTACATGACCCCCAAATCCAATGATACAATCAAAGTCAACAACCAACATGTCAGCACTACTGGGGAGAATCCATCAAGCGTCAAAAAGAGAGTCTCACACTTGTTGATCCAGCCTAACGTTTGGGCAGTCATGGCTAGATGATGATGTTAAACTTAGCGCTAACAAGGAGGCAACCCATGCAATTTGTGTATATATTGAGATTTTGTGTGTTTAATTTTTGTAGGAAAAGTCACAAACATGATGGAAGACGTTCTCGCAAAACTTCACAAGTATTTTTCTTCTCTCTCTCAAAACTTTCTGATGAAAGTCTAAAAAGCACGCATTGAAAGAATGAGACTTCTGATGATCAAAGGTATTCCTAGTGATATTCGTTGGATAATTGAAGTACGAGTTCGCTTGGCAGGTGAGTCATCTGACTCTTTTATTTGATTTCTATCTGGTTTAGGAAAAAGCACCTATGTTAAGAAAAGAAGAGCTAAACGATTAGGTGTTTGTTATAAAGGTGCACGTTGTACATGCAATACTCATTGTAGTTCTTTAGGAATAGTGTCTGATAATTGCGAAGATAAAATAAAATTCACTAAGGATGGCATGAGTAAGGAGTCTTTCGATGATATATCATTAACTCTTGAGACGCATCCCAGTGGATATGTCTATCATCTAATTCGTAATTTACATACACAGTTTCAAAGAGAAAGACAACAATTGAATCTCGGGAATCTGACTTTGAAAGACCATGTTTGCCAATTTATAAGAAAATTAGATGAGAAGCTTGTCCCTGACCCATAGAGGTCATTCAAGCCGTTACTGAAGGAAGACGTGAGCCACATTCACGAATCCATGTATATATTTTTGTTTTAATTTCTTTGTCTTTAACTAATAATTATGATTTGCTTTATTTTGATTCCTTTTATTTTTGCCGACAAGATCCAGACTTTTTGACTTTCACGATATATTTTATTGTTCCTCTAATAATTGTCATTTGGTCGGTACTAGTGCAATTATTACTCACCCTTTTTCAGGATCTATAAATTCAGCTCGTCATTGCTCTCTTCAACACATCCAAATTAGAGAGAGTTAAAAAAATGGAAGCAACTTCAATCTGTGTGTTCTGTGGGACTAGTTCTTGATCTAAACCAGAATTTGTTGAGGCAGCAAATTCTGGTCGGTACTAGTGCAATTATTACTCACCCTTTTTCAGGATCTATAAATTCAGCTCGTCATTGCTCTCTTCAACACATCCAGATTAGAGAGAGTTAAAAAAATGGAAGCAACTTCAATATGTGTGTTCTGTGGGACTAGTTCTTGATCTAAACCAGAATTTGTTGAGGCAGCAAAAGAATTGGGTAGAGTCATGGCTGAGAGGAATATACATTTAGTATATGACGGTGGCAATCTTGGGCTGATGGGTTACGTTTCAAAGGCCGTACAGGAAGGAGGTAGTCAAGTTTTGGGATTCATTCCAAAACCTTTGGTGGAAGCAAATCTTATCGGACAATCAAACGGAGAGGAATGCATTGTGTCATGTATGTCTGAATGACTTGTTGAAATGATTAATCATGCTGATGCTTTTATTGCTTTGCCAGGTGGCTTGGGCACGATGGAGAAAATTTTTACAGTAATATCTTGGGTGAACTTGAACATACACCAGAAACCAATGGGACTGTTTAATGTTGATGGATTTTTTTTATTTTATTTTTGTGTTTCTTGAAGATGTCAGGAGAAATGGTTTCCTTTCAAAACCCGTAAAAGATATCATCTTCACTGCCAGAACAACCAATAATTTAATTGACCAACTCTTGATATTTGAACCAAATATTGACCTTATCATTTCCAAGTTGAACTAGACTGATGATCGTGATAAGAAGCGTCGGATAAATCTGGATCTTAACCTTTAGTTTTCTTTTTAAATGTAGATACAATTGACAATTCCACGCTAACCAGTTACTATCTTCTAAACTTTTCTTCTTCTTTTTAAGACATTGGGGATAATGTCTCAATTAGGTTTGAGGGAAGGGATAGTTGACTAGTATCTTATTTTTATTTTTTTCTGTGTGTTGTTTTTGCTTTGTTATATATAAAAAAATAAAAAGAAACAAAAATAAAATGATATATATATATATATAATATATATATATATATATATATAACAAAAAATAAAAAATAAAAAATTGTTTTCATTTTTATGTTTTTAACTTTACTAACTAAGTGGAATTGTGTTTTGAGATAGCTGAGTAAGGAGTTTCCACTCTTGAGACGTATCTAAGTTTGATTCGTAACAAGTTAATTTTTGTTTATTTCCTTTTGAATTATTTAAATTCGTGAATTCTCCATAATATTGATTAAATTTGATATTCATATGCTCATTTGACATGTATTATCAACATACATGGTAACATACAGACATGTGTGGTAAGTGAAAATTTTATAATATTCAGTGCTCTGGTTTATTGGAAATAGCACCTAAAAGCGATGGAATAAAAAAAATTAAAAAAATATTGTATATAAATAATTAACCTTGCTCTTACTTAGTAATCGGACATCTTGTCTTAGTAAGTAGTGATTGTTTGTGTCAAACGGTAGAGCCTGAGTTAATAATTAAGTTTCTACTTAGTAACCGGACTTCTTGCCTCGGTAAGTAATGATTGTTCGCATCAAACGGTAGAACTTTTAACATCTGAGATCCAGACATTTAAGTCCGTATGGGTGTCTTAACACCTAGTGTCCTAAAACCAACTGGTCTGGGAGTCAATGACCCAAAGTTCGTTACAATGATTGAAGATGCTGTAAAAAAAAGTATCATTGCCAAAAAGGTGTGAATTCCAATATAACTTTAGGACAAAAATATTACTCTAATTTCAATTACACTTATGAATATTGTGGGCACAATGAGTTGATTAATATTTTGTTGGTTGTGTATATGGAGAATGGAAAAAAGTATAAGAGAATTTACTTATTTAATAATTTAGAAAGGAAAAAAACAACTATTAACTTGGATAAGAATTTCACTTTTTAACTTTTTTATTTTGTTTGTGTGATTTATTGTATATTTGATTGACGTTTATGGGTATCGTCGCTGTAAGCCCTCACGAGACTATAACTCGTCCACTAGGGACACCTAAGGGTTTAAAGGCTTGTTGCATAAGTTAAATGCAACCGTGATCCCTACGAAAGTGGCTTAGGTTAATTTATTTTAAAGTTATTTATTTCATTTTATTTTGTTGTTTTGCTCGAGGACTAGCAAAATGTTAGGTTTGGGAGTGTGATTAGCGGAAAATATATCAATATTTACCGACCTTTTTACTTAATATTTTGTATAGTTTCTCGAATTTTATGAACATTTTGATGTGTTTTATTTATTTTACAGATAAAATAAAATCGGGACTCAATGGAATCAATCAGGACGAAAAGTGGAACAAAGAAAGGCAAAAACTGGACTTGACATTTGGATTTTGGAGGTTGGAAACTTGAAATGGCGTTCTAATGAAGTACAATTTTGGAAATTTCAAATTTGCACAATTTCCGTATTTTGGCCATAACATGTTACTCCAATATCGGATTAAGGTGATTCAAGTTCCAGATGAAAGAAGACACAAAGATGTAAAACTTTGATGTTCATAAGAATTTCGAATTCTGAAATTTACAATACCCAAAATTGATGAAAATTCCAAAGTGTGTTATGTGTAATTATTAAAGTCATTATTAAAAATAAAAAAAAAATGGAAAATGACAATTTATAATTGTCAAACATGCTTGCATGTTTGGTGGAGGATTTGATGCAATGTTTGATGGAGAAATTGGTGAAAGCCTTTATATTTGATGTAAAACTCATACTTTCTTCTGGGGAATTTCCTTAGAATACTAAGAAGATAATATCATGTTTGTTTAATTTTAGTTTTCTTGTATTCAAATTTTATTTTAGTAATAAAACTTTGTTTGTTTTACTTAAAGCATGAGTAGGTAACTTATTTATGATGGGGTGAAAGGTGAAACTTTTATTTTTATAATTTAGATTGATCTCCCTTATTTTATAATATATATAAATTATCTTAAGACCTAACTTAATTGGATACCGCCTTTATGATCGGTTGGAATTAATTAAAATATGACTTAATCAGAATACCGTTTGTATGGTCGGTTGGTAATATAATACAAATTTATATATTATAATAAGAGAGATTTCTAGATTTTAAATAATAAAAGTGGATCCACAAACCCCCAGCATTGTATTTCATTGTTGTAATTTTTTACTTTTTAATTTTCAACTTATTGCATGATGTTTTATTCATTTATGTTTTTAGTAGTCCTAGATATGTGTTGTAACTAAATACAATATCTAGGGTTGTGATGAATTCCAATATCAATGGTTTTGTAAGTTGATTTGTCTTGTGTCTTATTTAATGTTTTGGTTTATTTATTCAGTCTTAAACTTAATGCTTCTTGTTAATTGGCCATTAATAAGATTGATTTGGTAAACTTAAAATGAACTTGACGAAGGGATTTTAGGTTTCAGCCTTAGACTCAATAGCTCACGATCTCACATTCACCTTAGAGATTTCCTTCCAGGATAGACATATACCTGTCGGGCGTGGGTAGCCATAATTGGAACTTAATCTTAATGAATTCGAAGTTTCTTAATTAACATAGACATATAGTTAATTGGGTTACTTTCGATATTTGCATCTGACCATCGACGAAGGCTTTTGAATATTTTCGTGTTTCAGGTTAATAAACCGACATATTACACAAACATAACATAATCACTTAATCTTTAGAAGAATATTGGAAGGATTCACAACCCTAGATAGTTTCATAATATTGATTACTTTTTAGAATCTATTTTTGCATTATTTTAATTACTTGTCTTTAGTTAAAATCACCAACCAAACAACAATAAATTTTTAGATACTTGTAGAAATTTAACTTCAATAAATTAATAGCATAGGTATTAATTTCTCGTTGGATTGATAAATTTTATACTACTTGAGCGATACATGCGCTTGTATTACGTGTGTAATTTCACCGATCAAGGGTTGACTTCGGTATTGGTCGGAAATGCCCCTTTCTATTGTAGAGTCATGGAGGAAGCAATATGTCCAATCTGCACTTCTAAAGACTTCATTGTTTCCCCTATATTACCCATGTGCATTTCAATATTGTTCAGC
The DNA here is from genome assembly GCA_019454045.1 of Zanthoxylum bungeanum. NCBI lineage: Eukaryota > Viridiplantae > Streptophyta > Magnoliopsida > Sapindales > Rutaceae > Zanthoxylum > Zanthoxylum bungeanum. The sequence goes on from SKCR01042757.1 coordinate 15,567, forward strand.
CTTGACTCATTCTTCTCAAACCTCTCTGAAGTTTTAGCAACAAACGTGCTCATGAGGTCTTCTAAGAAAGGTTTCTACTCAGCTCTTGGATAGTTGAAGCCAGATGAAGGTTGCAAGGCATTCTCTGTATTAACATATGACAGTTTCGGATTAGAGTAGTTAGACATAGCATTGCCTCTATAGTTGTTGAGGTTCCGATTGTTCACATACTGGACTTGCTCATATCCACCGTCAGGTAAGATCATTCTATTTACATCAGCATTTTCAATAGATGGTTGGCCCTGTTGATTGGTCAATGCTGCTAGATGAGTCGTGATGGATGACACTTGAGCTGTAAGTGTAACAATAGGATCTACCTCATATATATAGATGCCACCTTAGGCACACTAGTGCATTCACTTGGCCATTAAAAATTGTTAATTGATATCTCCTCCAGTAGAGCATAGGCATCTTCAGAAGATTTCTTGAATAAGGTTCCTCCAGTAGCTGCATCGATCATGGTTCTATTAGGACCATTCAACCCATTGTAGAATAACTGAATCTGAACCTAGTCTTCGAAATTATATTGTGGGCATCTCCTGAGTAGATCTTTAAAGCGCTCGCATGCCTCATACAGGTTCTCGGTCTCTAACTGGTTGAATATGCTAATTTCTGTTCTCAGTTGGGCTGATTTAGCTGGTGGAAAAAACCTCGCAAGAAATATTACAGTCATATCCTGCCATGTCATGATGCTTCCAATTGGTATAGATTACAGCCAACCTCTCTCTCTGTCTCTTAAAGAGAATGGGAATAAGCGTAGCCTGATGGTATCTTTAGTGACGCCATTCATCTTTATGGTGTCCGCCATTTCCAAGAACATCATTAAATGCAAATTGGGATTCTCTACAACTGAACCCCCAAACTGATTCTTTTGCACCATGTTAATCAATAAAGGTTTAAGCTCAAAGTTATTAGCATTGATTGGTGGGTGCGCTATCCCAAAATAGTTATCGTTTATGACCGGCTTAAAGTGATCTCGAATTGCCACATGGTGTGGATTATTCTCTCTGTTTTCAGCTGTCATTGCTTCTTTTTCAAGTGTCATTTCTTTCCTTAGTCTCCTCGATGTTCTTTCTATTTCAGGATCAAACATGAGAGAGTCAAGACTTGTGGATCTTCGAATCACTGAAGCACAGAAAGACAGAAAAATACTAAAATAAAAATAAAAATAACAAGAAAAATAATAATAAAATAAAAATCTAAATTAAAGCTAGGGTTATTTGGTAATAGTATTAATGTGAATTAAATTAACAATCCCCGTCAACGGCGCCAAAAACTTGTTGCGATATTTTATATCGTACCGCAAGTATACGGTGTCAAGTTTTAGTAAAGATGAGTGAAGGAGTGTCGAACCTACAGAGATTGTATTCAACTCACACTAAGTACAATAATTAATAAACATAACTTTATTTAGAAGTAATTTAAATTTAGATTAAAAACTAAATAAATAAGATACTAAAATATGTAACTAGGAGAAACCAATATGAGAGAGATTCTAGAGTCTGATTTCACCTAGCTATCCCCTATGTATTTGTCATGCATTCAATTCTTATTCAGTTGTATTGTTTATAAGTCAAGAATCCTAAAGTATTTCACTCCCTCTCCCTAGCAATAGTGAAAAGATTATTAATCACTGACTTCGATCCCAATAAAAATCTAGTAATTAACAATTCATTACGTTCAGTGATTCTTTATTAACGACTTCAAATGGATTGTAGATTTTCCCGAACTCTACAAATCTCATAGGTTATATTCTCTAGATCCTATTCAAAATCTCTCTCTCCCGAGCAATAGATTCTAAACATTCATCACTCAATTTGTGGCCAACAAACAAGAAGCATTAAACACAAGAGAATATAAATAAACTGAATTAAAACTTCATAAAACTCAATTTGGTAAATAATACATAGGTTCAAGCATTGGCTACATCATCCTCTAGAATTATGGAGTTAGTTCATGACCAAATAATAAAACAATGAAAGTAATGTCATGAACATAATGGAAATCATTAGAGTTTAAAGATAGAAACTAGAAGATTAAACCCAAGTTGAATCCCTTCATCTTCGGACTTCACCGCCTTCGTCTCCTCTTGTCGCTCTTCAATCTTTTTCTTTGGATCTCTCTAAACTATGTGTTTAGAACTCTTGAATCGTGTATTAGTCGGACGAGCTTATGTATTTATAGGAAAGTCTTGGAGTCCTTGTGCATGTAAAACCCTGATTTCTGATATTTCTAGGTGTCTGCCGCAGCGTCGCGATGCCGAAAAGTGGCGTTGCGACGCTGCTCCCTTGGGAAAAATACATGTGTGGAGCTGAAGGGGCGTCGCGACGCCAAGCATAAATTCTGACATGCTATTTTTTGCGTTTTCCGCTCCTCTCGTGTGCTTCTGATGCGTCCGTAGGGTCCCAAAACACGTACAATTGCTCCAAGATCTATTTCCTAATGCTTCCTATAAAAAAAAAACATAAAACAAACTACAAATACATTAAATGATACATAATCTAACAAGATAATAAGCTAAGAATACATGAATAAGTGGGTATAAACCGCACTTATCAATGAACGTTACCAATTTTGATTTCCTTGTAATGAGAAAGTTATAAATAATATGAGATCTCTCCAGAAAGATGAGGAATTTCTTCTAGCAGATTAAAAAATAAGAGAGAAAATTTTTACCTACTACTTTTTATTATTCAATTTTGTTGTTTGTGAAATTTCTTGAACAAACACAATCAGACGAATAATGCATTGGACGTATGTGTAAGATCTTAAAAACATGGTAGCTTCTTTTTGTCAATTGATTGTTGCATTTGTGTATTTTGGTTGTCCCAAGTGAAATAGATTGGTGACCATTTGCTAACATTTTAAATTCAATTGTTTTGCATCTAAATGATTTTGATGTTTTGAATAGAGAAAAGAAAAGATGATCTCAACTTAATAAACCAAAGATTTCATTAAAAGATAGAAAAGATAAATATTTTAATATAATATTATTTATTTTTTAATGTATTAAAATATATATATATATTTTTTAATTTTTATTTTTAATGAGTTCTTCAACTTATTAATTTGATGATGTCGTTTTAAAATCAGAATATATACACACTGATTTTTAATTTTTTTTTTTAAAATACAAACTGTTTTTATTATTTTATTTATTAAAATAGTAAGAGTATTTATCTACCCAATTTATTTATTTATTGTTTCAGAAAAATAAATAAATTGACTAATTTATGAGACCTTGACAAAGAGGCTGTAATTTAAATTTGTGGGACATGAATATAGAAAATGGGACATAAAATTGGCATTTATCAAGAAATATGACTTTTGAATAATGAACATTGACTGGGAATGGCCTAACAAAACAAAATAAAAATAAAAATAATAGATTTATCTTCTTCTGTAGATGCCTATATTGATTTTTATCTATTTCCTTTTTCAAATAAATTATTTATCTTTTTATATATATTTTTGTTGACTAAAATAATGTTACAAATTAAATGAAAAAGGAAACTCGTCCATGGAAAAGAAACAGGATCACTAATCATTTTGTAAGAAAATTGTGAAATAATACAGAATCATTAATTAGTTTAGTAGTGAATATCTTCTCGCCTCATGAATAATACCGATTATTCAAGTCTCTTTCTATATATTCTCTCTTTTTAGATGGATTTCAACTATGATACAAGTCCGAACAAGTATCCGCAAATAGATGCATCTATCTATGTAGTTGTAAATCTCTATCATAATCTAAAAAAAAACACAAGTAATAATCTAATGGAAATAAACAAAAGTTCTTAAAATGTAGGCAAAATTTAACATATTCTTAAAGGATAAGGATTTTCTCCTTTTTTTCCTCTTTGTCTCTCTTCGTCTTTGTCATTTAATGATATGTGACATACATAAAAATATAGATGGATAATATAGCGTTGTATCACTGTATAAGAAAAAAATAAGTAGAAGAACATAATTAGTTTTTAAAATGTAGATAAAATAAGTTTTTTTAAAAGAAAATAAAACATATATATGGGTTTGTATTTTTATTTCCTCTAGGTTATAGCTCTTCTGCTATAGATAAATACTCATCAATTTATAGTTAAAAAAATATGTTTATGCATTTTACAATTTTAAAATACATTATACATTCTATTGATATTTATTATCAAAAATATATTGGAACTTTCTTAACCAATTTTATTATCATACCTTCTAGATATCCTAGAAAAAGCCGAATTTATTTTTAAATATTTGAAGGAAAAATATATATTTTAGAAGATTCAAACCATCTATCCCAAAAATAAGACGAAATATTGACGGAAATCACCGTATGATTGAATTCATTGGCAATCTTACGTAATTGAGCGAACCTCAAAAACCCTGAATCACGATTTTGTAAAATAAAATCCTTCCAAGATCAAGTTAAATCCTCAAGAAACCTATTCTTGAAACTCTTATATCATTTCTTATCAGAACCTTGAACCCGTTTTGTTTGGAAATAAAACATCTCCAAGATTAATTTGAACCTCTAGAGAACCCATTTCTTGATATATCTTGAGTATTTTGTGATTTTTTAAAAACTTGGAAACTATGTATTTTATATTTGGATAATACTCAATTATTGTACCTTAGATCACATCATCCCTCTCTTCTCGAAATGATTTTTCATCGAATTCAAACCTTGACTCAAGAACAACTAATTTTCTTAATATTTTATTAATTCAAGAATAACTTAAAGACTCTTAAATATAAGAACATAAAAGAAAAACACAAAAATCGAACTAATTCTTAAGAAAATGAAAACTGATGTTTTTTTAACTCAAAACTAATTCAGACAATGATGGAAAAATATTCTAAGTTCAAGTAAAATTGATGGATAATTCCAAGAATTAAATTTTGTGCATATTAAACCTCCATGTCATGGCTATAATAGTAGAAGATGTATGTGATGGAGAATTGAAGTTGCTAGACAAAAGAATTAGAATATCCTAAATAGTACCCCAATATGATTATATCTAGATATTTTTTTATTAGAAGTTACAAAAAAAAAATAAATAAATAAAAATAGGGGGAATCGGGCAAATTTGTGCTTGGAATCATCTTCCCTAGTTTGCCATTCTCATTCATTTCATTCCCTAGCTTAGTCAACAGTTTTATTAAACAAGAGAAGGAAGGGAAATCAAAGCCCCAACTTTTCCCACTTGGCAGTCTTGGGGTTTTGGATTTTCAAATTTTTGTAAGGTAATGAGTTTCTCTTAGTGGTTCTTTTAGTTTTATTAACTTGACAATTACATTTGTTAATGTTGAATAGGTGTAAATTTGAGTATTGTTTGATATGGATTTAACCTAGGTTGCTATAAATCTTGTAGTAAATGAGAGATATATTAGTGAATCTTTTATTGATTTTGCATTGTTTTGGGTGTTTTGGGTGATATCATGGTTGTGCTTGAATGGAGAAAGTTGAGGGGTGAGGATGGCTGTTGAGTTTCGGCCAAGTGAGGGTGGCAATCGGTCGGGCCGGGTCGGGTCGGATCTGAGCTTTGATAAGTCCGGTTCGAGCTCGGCAAAGGAAAAAAAGTCCGGGTCCAGGAAAAATTCGGCTCGGGTGTCTTCCAGGCAGGACTCGGGCCCGGGCTTTATCCGGCCCGTTTGTTAAAAAAAAATTAAAAACATATAAATACAAAATATATTCACATTATATGTAAAAACAATTCAAAATAAATCGAAAGTTTCATCGATAAATTAACAATTTAAATGTTAAAAATAAAATAAAAATGCTACAAACATATTAATATATATATATATATATAATATATATATATATATATATATATATATATGGTCTTGGCCGGGCCAAAATTGCTAAGCCCGGTTCAGGCCCGAGCCCTAATGGGCTTTTGATCAAAGGGCTCGGCCCAGGTTTTTTTACCCCGGGCAGGATGGTCCGAGCCGGACTGGGTCCGGGTTTTTCTGACACCCTTACGGCCAAGGAGGGGTTGTCTTGGTTAAAGTGCTGGATTAATGGAGGTTGACGGAATGTTATGCGAAAAGTTGTGTGTGGTGGTTGTATTTTGTGGATATTGCAATGTAATGAAAGTACTTTATAGCTTGGAGTGTAGATAGGGAGAATTCAGTCATTTGAAGTTATATGACATGGGCTGTTTCTTTTTAAAAAAATTATTATGGTGTTGTAAGTGTGTTTTATTGATGGTAGGAAGTTAATAACATAAGATTAGGGATCCATTATTACTTTTTGGCGAATCGGGCAGAATTTGGAAGATGTTGAATGGTTGTAGTGAGGCTCGAGAAATGGATGTAATTCGATATGTTTTAAAAGTTCATATTTTATCAAGGTTCTGACCCTACACGGAATTAACACAATAATTAAGATAAGTCCTAAATATTATTACTATGGCTTTTCAACAAACACCCTTAATTCTAATAGCAATAAATCGAAAGAGAATATTAAAGCAGAAAATAAATCAATCACACAAAATCAACACAAGTTATTTTGGTGACGAAGTGGAAAACTCGTGCGAGTAATAAACAACTTCAGATATCTCGGCTACAAGTCCAAATCCACTAAATAGAGAAAAACTTACAGTGATGGTAAAAGACCTATGCTGGTAACTCCATCGACTCTAATACCTCTAGACTGCAAGAACTCGAAGAACTCCTCGAGCCTGTACCCCACGGTTTTCTTCAGAACGTCTAAAGTCTCTGAGCGGATCAACTCTGCAACTCTAAACACCGGAACTCCAACTGCCAATCTTCCACCTTGAGAATTCTGAAGGTTTAGGAAATTGAGTTTTGATATATTGATGGTTTAATAAAGATCAATCTCACCACAAACAAAGAATACAAGAAAATAAAATAAGTCTTCAATGTGAAAACTAAGAATGTGTTTAGGCTCAAGATAATGTGTTTTCGACATTTGTAAAGTTGGCTCAATATTTGTTTATATAAGTAGGGTAAAAGAAATGGTTTCCTAATATTATTTTGGCTTTAAAACGTATCCAAAATATCCTACTTATGTACGAATGTTCGAACGCACTTCAAACGCAACTCAAAGTAAATTTTCTGCCTTTAGATGTTCGAACGCAACTCGATCGCAGGTCGCAAACTGATTTTTATGTGCAATTTAAAACGCTTGTAATTTTCTCATCCCTTGTCTAAATTACGCGTTCTTTATATGTACGCGATCTTCTTCGAGTCTAATTTCCAATCCAATTAACCTCATGTCAATTGAAGCTCTAAATCTTATGGAATATTCAAAAGAGTGAGTATCATTCTGATATCTCTATATGATGTTGTCCAAATACTTGCCCAATGACGTTGAGATCTTCAAGACTCATTACAACTCAATTGAACATGTTTTGTTATGGACATTGCCAATAAAAAATGGAACTAACAATCTCTCCTTTTTGGCATTCCGTGATAAAACACTACCTAATACAAAAACTACAGTAAAAGACCCAAAAAGAAAATAGCCAACTTCCAACCATCAAGATAGTGACTTATTACAATATGAATCGATCTAATACCTAACCAAGTTGTTTTAAATCAATGCCACCTCAGCCAACAATCTGCTAACCTGAAACATCCACAAATAATAATATACCATGAAAAGCACATGGATTATAAAGAAATGATAAAGCAGCGAAAATTCATAAAACTCTCATGCATGAATAGGTAGATATCATATTCCCCCTTAATCTTACTCCCCTTAAGACGGAGGTATCAAAACAAATGGATATACTACTTGACATACTACTATCAAACTACCAACCCACTCTCTCCCTTTTTATTACGAAATGACAATGGGATAGGTAACATAAATGAAAGGTAACATGGAAGATAAGACATGTACGAGAATATTCAAACAAAAGATACTCCCTCTCATTAACAGCCTTACTTAGTTAGCAAGAGAAAACATATGAGAAGTAAACACTCAAAAATATACACAAAAAAAAAAAAAAAACAAAGGTATGCAATGATATGAAACACACACAACCACACAATGAGTTAAGAAAAAATCAATCAAAAATGACTGAAACAACACTTTAAGCAAGTACAATGATACTCATTCAGTAATCAGCTGTTTATGACATGAAATAATATGCATCACTTTAGGTTTTTCTAAATACTACATGCATGCATATGACATAAACACTGAAGCATAACATGTACTTGCATGAAAAATACGTGCACAACGAATCAAGGCTTAAGACTTTATTTTATTAGTGGGACACAACCAAAGAAATCATATATCTTGACACACAAAGTCCACAAAATAGATGTTCAAACCCAGCCCCACTAGGACCTGAAAATAAGCAACATTGGTTGCATGCTATAATATTATCCCTCTAAATATAATGAGCTCATAAATAAAAACTCTTTCGAGTGAAGCGTGTTTCCCTTATCTTTTGAATTTGGCCCATTGGCTCTTTTGCAATTGAGTCTCATGTAAACTGAATTATTTTTTCACAAGGGGATAACACAAGGTCATCTAGTCAAAGGCCACATTATTTAGTGAGTTAAGTATGATAGAGATTAGACTGCCAATCCAAAAACTCATACATGTGACCAAACTTCGACAATAATAAAAATATGTGTATGTGAAATGCAAGCACATGATATACGAAAGGTTTTTATCACACATATTCATATGCAAAGAGCATCAAAAAAATAAAAACATATTACACATGCATAAACATATATCCTACATACTAAGATCACATGCAACAAGTTTTTCATGCTCTAACAAACTAGGAAAAAATATTTTTGGTCTTTTTCATTTTTCATTTTTTTTTCTTTAACACTTACACAAAAAATGTAAAGACACGTCAGGACTTGTCAATATCCAAAGGTACGTGTAGTTGTATCCTGAGTGCAGAGCATACTACCATCAATTCAGAATCAGCTATGAAATTTATGTCCGAGTTTCCATCCAATATACCAAGTGACATATTATTAAGGTTGGTGCTTGGAGTGCCAATCCAGATCGTATTTATATCTGATTTATAAATACGAGTAATTGTATTTTCCAAAATATTACTAATTTTAGTGGTAGCACCCTTGTTTTTCATACAGTTATTCGATCTAATTGAGATTAGATATCTGATTACGATTAGATCGAAACTGAATATGGTTCAGTGATACGTGTATATTAGACAAAGACCCTAGGATTTACAGTATAATGCGCAGTTACAACGTAGTTTGTAATTGACATTGGGAAGCTCACTATTAGTTGTATATCCTTAAATAAAGTTCCTGGTCAAGATTTACTAACACAGATCGATTAGTAAAATCCGTTGAGACCAATACATGTCGTATATCGTGACTTGGTCTGATGGTTTATCCCAGTGAACCATGAGTCTCGGGAGACTCGTATAGACATGTAGGTGTTTATTGATGATAAGACATTGAATGATTCACTGAAAGTTTCCTAATAGATGGTACACCAACGTCAATATGAACTTTCTCGAGTTGAGCGAGCATAGTGGTTATTCGACTTGAGATACCACTGTGGATATATGAGTTATCCTCCATACTTTGATGGCAGCCACGTCAACGATCTAGTCATGATCAGACTTTCACCTGTTCGTTGGGTGTAGACTGATGCTCATGATATCTTGTGCGTATCAAGATAGGATCTGTCAGTCCTGTGTACAGGGCATAGGCATCCAGCACATGTTTACGATCTAGTAAATCCATAGCCATGGTATAACTTTAGAAATTAGTTCCAAGTGTTATTTAGAGATCGTAAATTGGAAGTCGACTGTATTTTACCGAATGGATTTGACGTTTGGATCTATATCCCAGGTATAATACAGATAGCTTGTGACGGAGGGATTATACGTATGCAATGACCTCGGCTTGCATAGTTTAACGAGATTATATGGTGTCGTCATAATCCATGAGTGGGTGGATTATGGACACGAAATTGAATTTCGTGACGGATAGGCCTAAACTTAGATAGTCCCACAATATGAAGTGTACTCGTTGAGCACTTAGGCAATGCGAAATGAATAATACAGATTATTCATAATACTTCATCGGATTAAATGAGTTAATCTGGATCGTTTAATCGGTTAAACGGTGACATATGCAATTAGGAGATTTTGTCCGCTAATAATTATTGTGTATTTGTATCTGATACATAATATGATTAGGTACACATTAATTATTGTTAAATAAGATTTTGACACATGCCATAAATATATGTATTTGTTATTTAATTTAAATAAAAATACATATATTTGTGTAAATTAATGTTTATTAATTATTAATAGTTAAATAATTAAATAATTAAAAATTAAAGCCTTATTCTATTTTGTCATAATTGATATGAAAAATGGTGATTCCTAATTGGTTACACATGACATGAAATTAAAATACACTTTATTTATGTCCAATTTTGATAGGTTAATATAAAGTGAAATTGGTTTTAATTTGATTAAAATTAGAAAATGACAAAATTGCCCATAGTTTACTAGTCATGGTCGGTCAAGTTGGTATTAAAGAAAAATTTATTTTCTTCCTCATTTTCTCTCCTTCCATGAACGTTCAAGGCCTAAAGGAAATGGGCTTCAACTTTATTTGATCAATCCATGGAGATTTAAAAGAAAACTAAGGAAAAATCATATGAAACAAGTGATTAAAGGTAATTCACTTCATCCCTAAGCTTAAAAATTGGATTTCTTGATGAATTAGAATGGTTCTAGAGTTCTTATAAATCTGAAAAATTTGGGGCTTTGTTGTTTGGTGGATGGATTAGAAGCTAGTGTGCATGTGTGAAGTGTGTTTGGAAGGAATTATTGTAATTTAGCTCCAAATTATTCAATTGTTGAAGTGTTGCCATTCTAGAGTTGTTCATCCACTCTAAATAGCCTAGAATTATTCTATAGTTGTTCATATGTGGTGGGACTTATTTGGTGTTGGATTAATTAGATTAATCTTGGATAAAATTGGATTAAAGCATGAAAATTGGTCAATTTACCTTCTGGATAAGATCTGGAATTTTCAGTGTATATATTGATGTATTTGATGTTAAATTAATGTTATGGATGCATTTTGGGAGTTGGCAAAATTTCCTAGAAATTATTTCCGACTTGAAATAAGCGAAAACGGCCAAAACGGCGTTACCGGGTGGATTTTGAGCCAACCGGGTGACGGCTGCCCAAACATAATGGAGCTAACCTGGGCAGTTTCCATAAGTTTCGGGTAGTCGGTTCGATAAAAAATGCGTTTTAGGTAATTTTACGGAAAAACGGTTTTCGTAAAAGTTTCGCGAGTTTTCAACTTGTTTATGTCAATATTTGATATTGAATAAATAGGTTTAGGTGAAATATGAATAAATTATTCATATTAGATATTGAATAATTTATTCGGTATTTTTGAAAAAGTTTTAAAATACGATTTCGCCCGGACCTGCACTTCCGCTGCGCCCCATCGCCCAAAACCCCAACACATATAACAAAAACAAAACATATACACACCCGTATGCAGTGAAAAGAAAATAAATGTGAAAAGATAAAAACACACGCACACACACATGCAATGTGAAAACAAATTCAACTTCTTAGAAAAGTTACATCGAAGTGCACTCTCATCATGCCAAACACAATTCCTTCTGTCTTAAAATGCTTCATTTGTGCCTTTCCCTACAAAAATAACACACAAAATTATAAAGTTCACACAAAATATGAAAACAAATTACAACAAATTGCATGGGTTGCCTCCCTGCTAGCGCTGAATTTTTCGTCTTCAGCCAGACGTGACTGAAATTCATCTGTTAAGGAGGTTTCAATGTCGTTTTGGATGTCCGATTAAAGACAATCCCGTGAGCGTTGCTTTTGAAGGGTCTCTTCCAACGGTAAAGTGGCAAAAAATATTTTGTCTCATTCAGTGCTCGTGCCACCTTTTTAATCTTTGTTGTTCCAGTGATTCCTGCAAAGAAAGAAAGAAAATTAGGAGGTCTCGTATGGTGCTTGACTTGGAATGGAAGTTCCATTTTGTCAAGCTTATGGGTGATATCTTTGATTTGTACTCCCCAAAACAGCGATGTTTTTCCTGAATGCTCTGGATTTTTATTAAGGTCAGACATTTGCTCCTCCATTTGCTCTGTTTCTTGCTCCACCTGAGGATGAAAAGATGTGTCTGACATTAGGTCTTCATCCTCTGATCTGAGTGAAATGATTGCCTCGAGTAGATCTTCTTCAAACATTTGTGCAATGGAATCTCCAAGATCTTCATTTTGAGGATTGAAAGTTTGATCCTCCGTTGTTGGTGCAGTTGGTAAAAATAGATCAGCTTCCTCCTCGTCAGAGTCAGAATAATAAAAATCAAATCGAGACTTTGCCGGTTCGGGCTCCTGAACTGATACCTCTGGTTGTTGATACTGCTCAGCCTCCTCCTCTGTTGAAGTGTCATTGTGAACTGATTGGTATTCGAAGGCTTCATCAATGTCAACTGGAACTGATTCTTGAGGTATGTAATTCTGGTTTTCTGTGAATTGTCTGATCTGATCTGTCATTCTCTGTATGGATTCTGCGTTGCTCTGAACTTGTGCATCAAATCGAGCTGTCTTTTCTTTGAACATGTGAATCAATTGATCTTCCTCGGATGGTTCTGGTTCTTGATAAGGATCGAAGGAAGATGGTGGATAAGAAGGTAAATGTGATGGTTCTTCGTACCATGAATGATTTTGATAGCTCTGCCACCCTGGATTGTAATTGTACTCGCAATAATCTCTTGGGTGGTTACCATTACATATGTCACATCTCCCCATTGCGTTCTGTTGAGCAAATGTAATATTGCTTGGTTCTGGCATCCAATGATAATTGTTGGGCTGGACAACAGGCCTCAGAAAACTGGACTGTTGTTCCCAAATGTGGGGTGTATCTACTTGTAAAGAACGTAATCTTTCAATCTCCCAGTAGTGTTCCATTTTTCAATCACCTGAAAACACAAGAAAGAAATAAAAATTACAGATAAAAATAAAGAAAATTAGATAAAAGTAAATTAGATAGCTTCAAAATTAATAACTCAAGAAATATAAGTCCCCGACAACGGCGCCAAAAACTTGACCGGCGTAAACACACACGTATAACGCAAGCGCACGTATCGTTCAAGTAGTATAAAAATATCGATCCCACGAGGACTTAATTCCTACTATTGTTATTAATTATAGAATCTATTTATTTACAAATATCTAATTAAATGGAGAAGAGAATGATTGTTTGATTGTGGATTTGCAAAATAAATAAATAAAAAGACAAAAGAAAATACTAAGGAAAATAACAAAAGACACAAAGATCTAAGGTTGTGATTTCTTTTAATATCATTTTAAAGATGAAGTGGTTATCTTAAAGTTGGGTAATATATTGATTTATTAACCTGGAACACTAAATTATGTGTAAGCCTCTGTCGATAGTCAGACACAAATATCCAGTTTAACCTAATTGAACCATATGTCTATGTCAACCAAATTATCTGGATTCATTAAGTTTAAGTTCCAATTATGGCTACCCCCGCCCGACAGGTATATTCCTATCCTGTAAGGAAATCTATTAAAGGGTTATCTATCCTCAAGGAAGATCGTGGGCTATTAAGTCTAAGGCTGAAACCTAAAATCCATATGTCTAGTTCATTTTAGATTTACCATATCAATCTTATTGGTGATCAGACAACAAGAAGCATTAAGCTTAAGACTTAATAAATAAATCTTTATACTACCCAAACTATAATCTAACCCCTTATAAACCGGTGATATTAAAAGTCATCACAACCCCAGATAACTAACACATAACTAGGACTATTAAAAGCTTAAAAGTAAAAGACATAAAGTGAAAGTTGAAAAGTAAAAATAAAATAAAATAAAATACTAAGGTAAAAGGAATTAACTTCTACTAAATACTATTTAGATATCTCCCAGTAAAATAATATATAAACTTGTGATTATTACCAACCAGCCATATAGGCGGAACCAAAATAACCAGCCATAAAGGCGGAACCAAAATAACCAGCCATAAAGGCGGAATTAATATTTAATTACCAACCGATCAATCTGGCGGTATCATTTTTAAGTCAATATTTTAAATAGTGAATATATTATTGTTAAGGGAGATTAATCTAAATAGTAACAGTAAAAGAATTACCTTTCACCCTGGCTGGGGAAGTTACCTATTCATGGTAAATAGTAAAAACTGTAAAAAGTAAAAAGTAAAAATTAAATACTACTACTATTCAAAAGTAAAATTATTATTACTACAGAACGTAATTAAAATTATTTACAAAGTAAAAAGTAAAAATAAAAATAACTAGAGAGAGAAACTCTATCTTTAGGAAGAATTAAAGAGAGAGGAAGGTACAACAATTTCTGAAATCTCGAGCTCAATTTATAGGCGCGGATAGGGGTCCAGCGTCGCGCCGCTAAAGGGTTCCGTGTCGCGCTGCCAGCTACAGTGACACGTGGCACAATGACGGCTTGACACGTGGCGAGGCGGCTAAGAGATCAGATCCTTATCCGATGACGTGGCACTGTTCATGACGTCATTGCTTACGTCACGCTGGGGGTGATTGTCGGCAGCGTTAGATCACGGCACATGGCACAGGCGCATTTTAGCATTTTTGTTGTGATGGCGACACGTGGCACGGCGCAAGATATCATAGATGATGATTGTCGGCATCGTAGGATGATGACACGTGGCAGGCGCAAGTTAGCAAATCTTCTGTGATGGTGACACGTGGCACGGCGCACGTTAGCAAAGTCAAACTTCTCAAATTCTGTCTCGTTGACCCGGTGCACGTTAGCAGACTCTGGTTCACGTTAGGCGTCGCGACTCCTAAGCTTTGCGCGGCGCGACGCGGAGAAATTACCATTTTGCCCTTTTCGCAAATTTTCACAGTTTTGCTCCAAATCACCTCCAGAATGTCCTGAAACTTTATTTATCTACAAAATAACACAAAACACATCAAAATATTCACAAGACTCAAGAAACTATACAAAATATTAGGTAAAATGAGTGGGAAAAAGTGATATATTTACCACTCATCAGGTTCTGATACCAATTGAAAGTTCATATTTTACCAAGGTTTTGACCTTTTGCGGAATTAACATAATAATTAAGACAAGTACTAAATATTATTACTATGGTTTTTCAATATACACCCTTAATTCTAATAAAAATAAGTCAAAACAGATTATTAAAGCAGAAAATAAATCAACCACATAAAATTAACACAAGTTATTTTGATAACGATGTGGAAAACTCGTACGAGTAAAAAACCACTCCGAGTATCTCGGCTACCAGCTCAAATACTATATAGAGAAAAACTTACAATGATAGTAAAAGACTTATGGTGACAACTCCACCGATCTTAATACCTCTAGATTGTAGGAACTTGAAGAACTCCTCGTGTCCGTATCCTACGGTTTTCTTCAGAACCTCTGAAGTCTCTGAGAGGATCAACTCTGTAACTCTAAACACTGAAACTCTGACTGCCAATCTTTCTCTTTGAGAACTCTGAAGGTTTAGGAAATTGAGTTTTGATGTGTTGCTGGTTTAACAAAGATCAATCTCACCACAAACAAAGAAGATAAGAAAAATAAATAAGTCTTCAAGGTGAGAACAAGAAGATTGAAAACTAAGAATGTGTTTAGGCTCAAGATAATGTGTTTTCAACACTTGTGAAGTTGGCTTAATGTTTTTTTATATAGTAGGGCAAATGAAAGGGTTTTCTACTTTTATTTTGGCTTAAAAACGTGTCCAAAATATCCTACTTACGCGCATGTATTCGAACGCACTTCAAACGCAACTCAAACGCAAAGTTTCTGCCTCCGGACATTCGAATGCAGGTCATATATTGGTTTTTAGGTGCAATTTAAAATACTTGTAACATTCTCGTCCCTTGTCCAAATCATATGTTTCTTATTTGTATGCGATCGTCTTCGAGTATAATTTCCAATGCAACTAACCTCATGTCAATTGGAGCTCTAAATCGTTTGGAATATTTAAAAGAGTGAGCATCATTCTGATATCTCCATATGATGTTGTCCAAATACTTGTCCAATTGCTCTGAGCTCTTCAAAACTCATTACAACTCAATTGAACATGTTTTGTTACGGAAATTACCAATAAAAATGGAACTAACATGTTTGAAGCTTATATAAGTACTTAATTAAAGGATTGGTATGCCATGTGTAAGAAGTGTAGCGTTTTTTCCTAGAGGAGAAGTTTCAAGGTAATATTGTAATACTTATTCAACAGTTAGCATTGTAGTGTACCTTGATGTTAAGTTATCGTTGTATAATTTGTAAGTATGACAGTATAAAAGTATGTTTTGATAACATGTCTTCGACTTTGGAGCTTGAATGCAATGTTTAAATAATGACTTGAAAGCTTACTATAATTTTATAATGATATATAAGGGTTATAGTGATTAATCATAGCACGTTTTGTCCACTTTCTATATACATTGTATTTTTGTTTACCTTGAAAAACCATATTAAGAATGAAGAATCTTACCTTTTCTTATCTTATCATAGATCGTCAGCCCGATCAACCACCCACCTTTCAGTAACTTTCTAAAGCCTATCACTATGAGTAGATACCTTATTTTATGTTTTATGCTCATCTTTTTAAGGATTTACAATTTGAAAATTATCGATTTGGATAAAGAGTACTTGACATTGAGCATGTATCACATTGATATGTTTCTATCTCGACATTTGTTATATGTTTTAATGTTTATGATTTATCATTATGTTTCCGCTGAGGAGCTTGTTTAATGATATATTTCTATCACGACGCTTGATTCATGTTTTAGTGTTTTATGATTCATCATTATGTTTCTGTCGGGGCGCTTGTTTAGGGTCTCGACCATCGGGAATGGATCGGCCTGCTACCTTGTCGAAAAAGGCTTATTTCGTTCCTCACTCAGTCTTTGCGCGCGACTTGGGAGATGAGTGCTTGATTTGGTTTTGACTATGAAATCCAAAGAAAATGATATGAACTTTGAGTTTTAAAGTTATTTTGATAAAGGTTATGCATATGATGAGATTTTTTTATTTTTTATTTTATTTAGGTATCTACTCACCGAGTCCAAAAGGCTTACCACCACCAGTTTGCTAGTGTTTTGCAGGACTTTCTTATTCTTTTGTTGAGACCACACACCTCTTTGGCGAGGGTGGCACATTGGATGCTGGATATTATCTTGCAAGTCACATGAGAGACTTTTGTATTAGATTTTATTGTTATATATGTGATAGAAAAATGTGTTATTGTGTATTACATTTGATTAATGGTTGTAAAGTATTTGGATATGTTTGTAATGGATTGTGTATGTGGGCTTGGAGCCCTCTTTGCATTTGCATTTTGTGAGATGGTTATATAAGGATATCATATTTTACAGGTGTCATGTAAAAGGTATTGGTATGTGTCATACTTTGGGAGACTGGATGGTCCGGCTTCCTACAAGTAACATTATAGATTTCTTGGGGTGTCACAAATATGTAAAAGACTCACAAACATGCAAGACTAACTTAGACCCCTAAATAAGACGAAAAGACACTAAGAAATTTGACAAAATTGAAACTTAATGAACATATTTTTTTAAAAGATTTTTGTCATCTTTTAACTCAAATAAACACAAAATATTCTAATAAAGATGTAATATTTCAAATTAAATCAAGCAAAGAAATGACTAAAACTTAAAAGAATATAAAAATTAAAACTTAACCTCAGATACAACAAAAAGATCCTAAAGAATGCAATTAAAGATTGAAGAACTTGAACTTCGAATCCTAAGCTCTCGATACCAACTCACGGAAACCATAGTAGGATTGAATTCCTGGGAAATCCCATGTAATTGAGCGAATCCCAAAAACCGCGAATCATAATTTTGTTTTGAAAACTTTTTTTCTTATTTCTTATCAGAATCTTGAACTCGTTTTGTTAGAATATAGATGTTTCCCTAAAATTTTAGACTTCTTAAAAAACTTTAAAACTTTATATTTTAGACTTAGATAATACCCAATTCTCAACATCAAATATGTAAATCATCAAGTTTAGTATAAAAATCAAATGTTGAATTAGTGTTCGAATAGAACAATTCAAAATGATATCATTTTGATTTTGTTAGTTTTGAATATCAATTCGGATAATTTTCGGACAAAATACCAATTAGGGGTGGCAAAACGAATCAATGAATCGAATTTGTATCGAATCCTAAACGAATCGAATCAAAATGTAATGGATTCGTATTCGATTCGTTTATTAAACGAATTCTAATATCAGGATTCGTATTCGATTCATTTATTAAATGAATCGAATATGAATATTCGTTTAGTCATGATATTATTCAATAATATAATTTACCATAATTTATTTACATTAATTTTTTATAAATATATACATATGACATATGTAATTAATATAAAAATACCTCAACAAATATTGACAATATTATTTTTCTATGATAATTAGCTATAATTTCTAAAATCTTAATTGAAAAAATAATAATATCTAGTAAAAAAAAATAATAAAACGAATTCTAAACGAATAAACGAATCAATGAGCTTAAAATTGTATTTGATTCGTTTATTAAACGAATCGAATCAAATTGACCCATTTATTAAACGAATCCATTTTTTCAAACCCGTATTCACTTTAAAGTAGATCGAATCGAACGAATAAATGAATTCTAACCCAAATTACCACCCATAGTACTAATCCTCTTTCTTATTTTTATCCATTCCATGACGAAAAAAAGCAAAAAATAAAAATAAAAATAAAAAGTCATTAGGCTGAAATTAGTGGGTCCCAGTAACGCAACAAAATTGGCGCGTGCTACCGACCAATTACTACTTTTCTCTTTCCTTAACTCACGCAACTAACAGACTCTTTGAATCTTCTACTTATAATCGAATCTCACTCACATTGAATTTAACAAATAAAATAAAACAAACAAACAAATATTTATTTATTTATTTTAATTATTTTTTTTTTAAAAAAAAAAAAGAAGAAGAAGCAATGAGCTCGATTTGTATACCGAGTTGTTTCACACTCGCGCGACTCAACGGCGTCATTAACGCTGTTCCTCACCGTCAGTTACCAATCACGGTAGCGCCACCTTTGCATCTCTCTAAACGACGACGTTTCACTTTCTCTCATGAATCGAAGGCTTTTCCTCACAACGGCGTCGGGATCACCAACTCCGTTCCTGTAAGTGCTGTTTCTTTCAGTTTCGCTTTCGCTCTAAACGACGACGTTTCACTTTCGCTTATATGATCGCACAGTTTTTAGTTTGATTTACACGCTTACAAATTCGTTGAAACTTGTGTCACAAGTAATTAACAAGTGTGTAAAAATATTAATTAATTAATTAATTTTGTAAAATTTTGTTTTTTCAGCCGAGAAATGGAACGTACACGGTGGGTGATTTCATGACAAGGAAAGAGGATCTACATGTTGTGAAGACTACAACAACTGTTGATGAAGGTATTTGTGACACGTGGCAGCGTCTTTGACTATCTTGTGATTCGTAATTAAATTAATTAATTCATGTTTTGATCAACTAAAGATTGTGATTTCAGCTTTGGAAGATCTTGTGGAGAAGAGAATTACTGGTTTTCCTGTGATTGATGACGACTGGAAATTGGTAATTTTTATTGCTTTTAATATTACTCTGTTACCAAATGAACATGATCTCTATTTTCTTCATCGGGAATCATGTGTTGTTCTTTAATTTACAGTAATTAAAATTGTTTGCTTTTAATGTCGTATTGTATTTTGATAGCTGTTGTATTTTGACTTGATTGTGAAAGCACAGCTAAACACCTACTTTTACTTGGCAGCTAATATTAACTGACCATCTACTTATATTTGATAGGTTAGTGATTTTATTTCATAGGAATTGTGGATTAAAAGTCACAACACAAACATACCTATAGTTTAGTTGACCGTTAAAATTTTTCATTTGATTGTAATAAGCATTGGCATTTATAGTTTCCTTAGAATTTTTTATTTGGAGTAATAGAGAATGATATAGAGCATAATTAATTTACAACATGTGGTCAATGATTGAGATTTGAATGTGTGTCACTCCATTCTTTGAGAAAATATGTATATTACTGTGGAAAAAGATCCAAAAGGATGAAAAATTTTAGGGTACTTGTCACTTCTTTACTCAATGACATCTTCACTTTTGAGCAGAGTAGTGTATTTTTTTTTTAAGTTATGCAATTTTTTATTTTCTGCTTGGGAATTTTGAAATTACTTAGGCTCTTAATAGATGATAAATAAAGTTGTTGAAGACATACCCATTTTCCTGTAAGATAGAATCAAATGATGGAAAATTTTCATTTTTGTATAAAACCCAGTATTTGTTATCATATGTTTTGGTTGACTTTACATATATGTGGTTTCCTAAAATATTTTTTTATTTACTTGATTGTATAAGCTAACTCATTGACTTTGGTTAATTTTCTCTGCAGGTTGGTGTTGTATCAGACTATGATTTGTTAGCACTCGACTCCATATCAGGTAGTGTGAGAACTATGATAGTAGGGTTGGATATTTATTTCTGTTTTCATTCATGGAATGCTTATTATATTTTGCTCCCTGGTTGTTGGAATTTGTTGAGAAGAAATTGAAATTATCTACAAGCAATATCAAGTAACAACTATACCCAAGAGGGGGGTGAATTGGGTAATTAAAAAATTAAATGCGGAATTATAAATCTTGTCAATTTTAAGCTGTCAAGCTTTACCAACAATCATTAATAAAAATATTGTATTAAAATGAAATCGCACAAATTTGAAAGATAAGGGAAGAAAGATACAACACCGAGTTTATAGTGGTTCTGCCAAATCACTTGCCTACGTCCACTCTCTTCAAGCACGCTTGAAGTTTCCACTAGTTTCAACAAACTTACAACCAAGAGATTTTTCCCCAAGGCTTCTCTTTAAACCTTTTACACAAACTCTACCCTTGAGAGTACTCACAACTCACACAAGGGATTTCAACACAAGTGTTTTTGGAAAATAAGATTTTGTGTTTACAACACTATTTGGGAACTCACTAAGGAATTACAAAGATTGAAGAGTGAGTGTGCTACCCAAATATTTCTAAGCTCACTAAGATGTAAATGAAGATTTATGTAATGAGTTTATGAAATGATGAGAATGAAATGATCAAGAAGATTTGTGTTTCTTACTGATTTTTGCTTTTAATAAAAATGCTAGAAGGTGTTATTCTTGATGCAAAACGAATTTGGGGCTAATTTATAGTAAAAAACAAAATCTGCCCCAACAGCTCTTTCTGGGACCGGTATGCTTTTACTGATACCGGTATGCCGGTCATAACGGCTATATTACCGTTTGAAAATTCGAACATTACACCGGTATGGATACCGATATGATGACCGGTATGGTCCTTGACGGTTCCAATAAGTATGCAACAAACAGGTTTACCGGTATGGACAACCGGTATGTAGACCGGTATGGTGTATGCCGGTTCCAATATCTATGCAATACTTGAGCTCACCGATATGAAAGATCGGTATGAATATCGGTATGGTGTATGCCGGTTCCAGTAACTATGCAATCTTCAGATAGACCGGTATGTGACCGATATGATGTGTGCCAGTTCCAGAGAGCATGCAAACAGAGCAGGTCCACTGATATGGGACCGACATGCCGGTTTCAGTACAAAATGAAGGATTTGAAGGTTTAAAACATTTTGCACATGACCCTAATGCATATATATGAATGTGCATGTGTCCTGTGAGCTTAGATACTTAAGTAAATATTTCACTTTATAATTAGATCCTTAAGCTAAGACTTAGCAAGATTTTCTTTGATTTGCCGCTAGTCTTCACATTCATCGCTCTTCACCACCAATGTGCTTCGACATATTTTTGTAATGTCTCGCTAATGTGCGTCGAAAATTTCTAGTGTTGCGTCATCAAAATTCATCTTGAGAATATGTCGCTAACAGAAATTAGTTGATTGAAACACTGTTTAAGAGGGCATGGCTGCTAATATATCGCATCTCGTTGAAGTAGCAATTCATTCAATATTATATTTTGGCCCTTGGCCTTTTTTCTTTGGTAGAAACTTATAACCTATGGAGAACATACTTAAATACAAATTCTAAACATGTTAGATTTCCAATAAGTATCAGAAGTTTGATTTCAAAAAGTCTTAGAATTTATTAGAAGATTAGAGGTGTCGGGGAACTTAGGAGATATTCATGAAACATCAAAAGAGTCTGATCAGAAATTGATCTCTCCTGATATGCATTGCCTATAAGTAATAGAGAGGAGTAAGCGAAGCAATTTCTTGTGGTTTACCAATAATTAGTGTATGAATATGTTTGTGTATAGGAGACACTGTGATATTATCGATTGAAAATACACATGTTTTGTCTTGATCCCTTGGAGGATACTGCTCTGATTCAGTTATACAGAGATTTAGGATATCCAAGCATCATAGAGATAGAGGTAGAAGAGTAGTGAGAGGAATTCTTATCTTTCTTCTTTGACATAATTCAAATTGTTTCCCGATTCCTTTCTCTGGTGAAATTCCAATGAATTTTTCCTCTTTCATTTGGTAAATATTTTGATCTTAATTTCACGGTTCTGTAAGTAATATAGATGCTGCACTAAGAGGTTAGGCAAGAAAATTTTCCTTGGGGGAGGAGGGTTGTGGGAGCATGTGCTTTTGCTTTTTGTGAGCTGATATATCCAAGGTTGTTTGTGCATGTATCTCTGAGTTGTAAATAGAGAAACAACAATATTTGATTAATTTTCAAAAGACAACTGAAATTTTGAAAACTGAAAAATCCAAACGGTTCAAAGCATGATATTTATAACTTTGACCGGGCTAGGTTGGAGTGCAATATTAGAAGTGAAAGAATAAGAATCAGTGATCTCAAAATAAAACCATACTTTGAATCAGTGATCATGAATAAAAATCTGTTAACTCTCTCTTGAATTTTTTTGTACTGTTATATTATTTGGATCCTCTTAAGATTTTGCTGTGAAACTGCTACTAATATTTCTTTTAATGGCTGCCAGGTGGCAATCAAAATGACGCAAGCTTGTTTCCTAATGTCAATAGCTCTTGGAAAGTATGTGAGAACTGTTCAGTTTCATTTATTTGTCTTTTGGAATGTCTCTGTGAATGTGTTAGTTTCATTTCTCACTTTAACTAATAACTACAATCTTTCTCATCCATTAAACCTTTTGTGCTGCTCTTACTGTTGTGGCATGTAACCAACTCTTGGCATCTTGAATGCATACTCACACTCATATTGCTTGAGTAAGATGGTCTGAATTTTTAGAGGAATCACTTTTGTAGGGTATGAGTGTAGGGTTGAATTACTGGAATCCAGGGACCATGAACCTACAGATGTAGAGTTAATACCGAATTTTACCAGTTCAGATGTTTTATCAGCATGTCACATAAGATCTGCAGGATTAAAAGTAGGCTGAATGTTGTATTTCAATATTATTATCCCCAAAAAATGAAGTTGTATGGCATTGCATTGACAAAAATATGGTTAAATTAGAACTTAGGCTAATCAGAGCATCAAAATCACTAATATTAAGGCTGAATCTTTAGTGGATTAAACAGCCTGTCAGCAATAGCCCATCACCTTATTTCTGTTGCATGGTGTTTAACCTATTTCAAGTGTAGTTTGATTTGGGTTTATAAGGCAACTCTTCTTCTTTGAGTGGTATTGTCTCTTTACAACCAGATGCTTAGCACACAAACTGAACAGTCGCGACTGAGATTTTACACTTTTTTATGAAACTCTAATTACTAGGTCCTAGTGCTCTTCATCGAGGTTGAATGAGTTATCTAGTCTATAATTAGAGCTATCTTAGTCTGTTCTCGCTCTTTGTCCATACATTAACTTTTTGTGTGTGTGTGTGTTGCCTGGCTTTGAGAAAAAGGGACTCCTTTCTTTGAATTATGTTGAAAATTGGCTCACACTGCTGTTTTTTTCTGATTATGGGTACATGTGGCAGACATTTAATGAGATACAGAGACTGCTTATTAAGACTAATGGCAAAGTTGTCGGTGACTTGATGACACCTGCTCCGCTCGTTGTTCATGAAAACACCAACTTAGAAGATGCTGCTAGGTATTGGAATTCATCTGCTTTTACAATATCTGATTTTTTTTTAAGCGAAATTTTTGAAAGTTGTTTGGAAATGTTCTACTTTTTTTTTATTATTTAAAAATCTCTATAGTAAGTGCTTTTTCAGCGATGATGCTTAGTAGATTTAAAGAGAACAAGTAACAAGCATATGGTGCAGTAGCACGGGTATCAATAAAAACCATGTGATGATGCATTTTATGCCCCATTCACTCCTTGCTTGCAAAAGTTGACTCCAATGTGCTGAATTATACATTTTAATGGCAGGATGTTGCTTGAAACAAAATACCGTAGACTGCCAGTAGTAGATGGTGATGGCAAGCTGGTAAGAAACTTGACTTTAATATCTCTTACTGAAAATTTCATTTGCTGGGATGTTCATTGGAAGTTAGATTTTGATTCTTCCCTGTTCAAATCTTGAAGGTTGGACTCATTACAAGAGGAAATGTTGTTAGAGCTGCCCTACAGATAAAGCGTGAAGGTGAAAGATCGACATAATTACAATATCACATAAAATTTATGGTATTGTATTACATCAATGCAGTCATTCTTTTTCCGCCCATTGTTTATACTTCGACCTAGGTCAATATTCTGAGGCTGGCATGCAGTTTATTGATCTCTTGCCTTTAGAGCATCCTGATATTGAATGCTTTGTAGCTAGAATGGCCCTGTCGAAAATGGTATATATAGATTTGATAAGATTCCATATCATTCGCTAGGATCAGATTTCATTTGGGAGCAACTCTACTTTCTGTTTTGTAAACAACTTTTCCTCTGTATCTGTGTTACGAGCATTTATGGTTTGAATTATCCATTTTATAATCTATGGCAATTAATAAGTGCCTACCTTATGTGGCAACTTTCATTGTTTAATTATACATGTTTTCCTCGTCTGTTGCCATATTTTTCCTCAAGTGTTAGCAGTCAAATTGTTCTAGTTCAGTGATTGCTGGGTTGGGGGTTGAGAAAAGGTGATAGATTCATTTTTTATCACCACATGCACTGCTTCTTAAAACAACTAGAGAGAGGGACCAGTATCTCTTTGCAACAGAAGAGATATTGATAAATTAGAGAGAGGTATATTCAAGCTTCAGTTCTTTGCATCAGCTATGGGAGCTTGCCTCGGATAGCTCATGAACAGCTCCTGGAGATTGCCCGTCCTAACAATTTTAAGCTATTGATAGAGTAAGCTTTATAAAATATCACAATTAATAAATTCAAAGTTATAACAATGACCAAGTAAATAAGTTAAGAGAGAGAAACACAAAACTGATTTTATAATAGTTTGGCCAAATTTCTTGCTTATGTTCACTTCTCTTCAAGCTTCCTTGAAGGTTCCATTAAATTCAACAACTTTTACAACCGAGAGGTCTTTGATCCAATGCTCCTCTTTAACCTTTACATAAATCCACCTTTGAAAGTATACACCACACACCCCAAGGGATTTATCACACAAATGTTTGAATAAAGAAGAGTTTGAGTTTACAACTCTCTTTGGGAACTCACTAAGAAATACAAAGATTGAAGAGTGAGTGTGTTACCCAAGTATATCTAAGCTCACTAAGATGTATATGAAGATGTATGTAATGAACTTATGAAATGATGAGAATGAAATGATCAAGAAGATTTTGTATTCCTCTCCGTTTTTGCTTTCAAGATAATGTTAGAAAGTGTGAGAACAAAGGAAAAAATGGAATATGGTCTCAATTTATAGTGAAAAATTCGAGCAGACCCAACTCTCTGTGCTGAGATCGATATGCTGATTTTAGGGACCGGTATGCCGGTGTTGATTTCCAACGGTTATTGAATAGTTACCGTTTAGCATTAAATGTATCCTAACCACCAGATTACTTACCGGTATAGATACCGATATGAGAGCTAATAAATTTCCAGCCTCACCGATATGGATACCAGTATGTATCATGCTGGTTCTAGAGGCTTGAAAAAATCTTGGCTCACCGATATGAATACCGTTATGAAGTAGTCTGGTTCCAGAAGCTATACAATCAGGTCATGAAGACCGGTATGGAGACCAATATAAAGTTGCCTGGTTCCATAGAGCATGCAAAGTGAGTCTGAGACACCGGTATGTCAGTATCAGGGATCGATTTGCCGATACCAGTATATAAAACTCAGTATGATGTTAAAACATTTATGTACTTGACCCTAAGACTTATATGAGCATGCGTGAATCCTATGAGTTTAGAAATACTTGAATATCAACTCACTTACATTGAGAGTCCTAAGCTAAAAGATCTTGCATCGCCGCTTCTTCATTGAGCTTTGTCTTTATGTCCGTTTTGCTTCGAAGTCTTTTTATATTGCGTTGTGAATGTGCGTCGAAGTCATTGAATGTTGCATCATCAAAATTGTTCATTGAGTATTATGTCGCTTACAATCTATCTCTTTTTGATGATGACAACCTTTAAAGCTAGAGAGCTTGTTCTTCTTCAAATATGTAGCTTGTTCTTCTTCAAATATGTTATCGAGGTTGTCAAATCTTGCGGGATAGTTCCCCCTCAAAACGTGACTGCTCTATAAGACACTTAGACAAAATATTAGCATAATTTGTGCCCCCTCAACATGAGGGTTGAGGTAGCGCACAAGTTTTATTCACATTCGTTTTTCTCCCCCTTTTCCATTAGCAAAAAGAGCGGATAAGTAATTATACAAAAAAAGATTCTCAATAATGTTCATAAGTATGCACAAGTAGTCATCGAAATCAGTAATATCAATACTTTTCATTTCAAGACAAAAATGACTAAATACATAGATGTTTAAAATAACCAAAAGAATGATAACCACTAATATCTAGAAATATCCATATAGATAGTCAAAATACATTGGAACATACACAACCCAAAGACATCTAAAAAAACAAAACAGAACATATAGGCCAAATGTCAATCTATGGATCTTTTAGTGAGTGTATCGATCTTATTCTTGATCTACTCTAAGCGCTGGCTGTGATCCTCGAGACTCTGCTGCTAAGCATTGAGCCTCTGCTTCACGAACGTGTTGAAAGTACGGAAAGAGTCAGAGAGTTTACCGATGGTGTCGGAAAGGGAGTCAAGTCTAGCCATGATGATAACGTGTCGCTCATCTGTAGATGGCCTAGAAATCAATATTGTTACTGCTTCAGCTGCCTCGATCTCATCTTCTTCATCAATATCATCATCATTCATCGTCCTCCGCCTCTTGGGACTGGAGGCTTCTGATGTTTTGCTTTTCATCTTTATATGCCGAACTCTGTCGACCTTCTCTTATTGTTTGGCATGAAATATGGCCAAAGTAATGTGCTGACAAAGAGGATTGGCAAAGGATGGCTCATCATCAACAATCGAGACATGATGTTTGTATAGAATCAGAGTAATAAGAGAGCCATAGGGAAGACTTTGTTGTGAATGAGAGCAGGTGATTTGTATATACTGGCAGACGAGATACCTTGTATATAGGGGATACCAAGCCCTAAAGCACCCATAACCCATATATCTAAGAGATTGACTGCATCAATGTGCCCCTTGCGAGCAAACGAATAGATTGAACAACTTTAGTGAAAACTTGCATGTCGAAGCCTAAGTCAACCTTTTTAAGAACATGAATGCCAAGAAAATGACGAGGGACAAGAGCGTTTCTTTGGAAAAATTCCATCACTTGAGTCTCATAAAGGCCCTCAAGGTGATGAAATTTCCTGTGGGCGCAAGCACAAAAAGAGTGAGGAAGAGGAGTGTAGAGGATGCGGTTAATAGAATGTGGAGACACTGTAAATGAAACTCTATTGACCTCAGTCTTAAAAGCTCCATGGGTACCGATGAGAAACTCCATGTTAGAGTAAAATACTCTAACAAGAATAGGGTAGATATGGTCATAAATTTGAAATAAATAACTTAGCTTATGATTATTAAGAAATTCAAAATACGAAAATTCAGCTAAATCATCGATATTGCAATAAAATGGTTTTGAAAGCACTTTCTTTTTGACATTCCCATTGTAAATACAAATTTGTTTAGCATTTTTAAAATAATGGTTTGGATCAAAATGACAATCCATGTGTTATCATCTAATGCACTCAAATATTTTGGAAATCAATTTCATGTGTGCATGACCTAATCTTCTATTCCAAATCCATGTGTTATCATCTAATGCACTCAAATATTTTCATGATGCATGTCATCTTCAATGTCAAATAAATAAATATTTTGATATCTATG
This sequence comes from Zanthoxylum bungeanum, assembly GCA_019454045.1. Classification (NCBI taxonomy): domain Eukaryota; kingdom Viridiplantae; phylum Streptophyta; class Magnoliopsida; order Sapindales; family Rutaceae; genus Zanthoxylum; species Zanthoxylum bungeanum. The sequence continues at coordinate 43,987 of SKCR01042757.1, forward strand.
TCCTATGAATAATATATCATTATCAACAATCCTACATATAGATGAATCAAATTCAATCTTATACCCTTTGTCACATAACTGACTAATACTTAACAAATTATGCTTAAGACCATCAATTAATAAAATATTTTCAATCAAAATGGTGGAAACGGTACCAATATTTCCATATCCAAGCATTTCACATTTATCGTTGTCACCAAATGTGATGGATCCACCAACTTGATACAAGTGAATGAAGAAAGTTTTGAGCAGTTCCTATCATATGCCTTGAGCATCCACTATCGAGGAACCATTTTCCTTTGATCTTTTTATTCTTCACATATTCAAGGAAAATCATATACTTTTAGGTACCCAAATTTTCTTAGGTTATTGGGGGTTAGTCTTGGTTTATTTTAGAACCCATGCAACATTCACATTTTCTTTCTTATACATGCAACCATCTATCTTATTTCCTTTTCTATTGCAAGCATAGCATTTGCATCACTAGTAGCATGTGTAAATGATAAGGTAGATGCCTTTACAAAATAATTTTTTAAGAACTTTTGCTTGATGCAAGGTTTGTATCCCAATCCTCCCTTATCAAATACACACATTTGGGATCCACATAATATTTTAAAAATATTCTTACCCAAAATAAATTTTGTTACAATGTTATGCAAATCCATAAGTTTCTTTTTCAAAATATCATTTTCTTCTTTCATATATTTACAATCACATGTAGTGGAACTTGATGCCATATTTGATATGCTATTTTCAAGTTTTAAATTCTCATCCTTTAAACATACAATCTCTTTTTCATGTATTTTATTTTTCTCAACAATTGATGCATGAGCATTTAATAATGATGAATGTTTCTTTTTTTAGTAATCTATGCTTCTTTCTTAGTGAATCATACAACTCATTTAATTCATTAAATGTATCAAGCAATTCATTATATTCAGAGTAATCATGTACCTTTTCTTCTTTACTCTCAATGAAGAAATTATCATCCTCAATTGCCATAAAGGCAAAGTTGTTTGTTTCCTTTGCATCTTCTTCATTCGAAGAGCTTGAATTGATATGCTTCATTCGAGAGGCAGAAGCAAAACAAGAGGTAGATCATCATAAAGAAGGATGCATACATATAGGTGCTACCATTGTGGCATAGAAGGCAACTTAAAAATGAATTGTCAAAAACTGCAACGAGACCAGGGCCAAGACAATCACCAGCCAAAGAATAACGAATGAAAGAGACATTAGTTGTTATCCAAGGAGATGTAGCCATATGCTCCATGCAAGAAGATACATGCATTCACACCACAGCCCAAGATGTTGACTGGGTGATAAATACTGCACCATCCTACCACGTCACTCCTCACAGAGATTTCTTCACAACATACAAAGCATGAGACTTTGGTTCAGTGAAGATAAGAAATATCAATTCATCTGGGATAGTAGGAATCAATGATATTCAATTGCGGACAAATGTCGGGTGTACATTAATTTAAAAGGATGTATTGCATGTTCCATAACTTTGGCTGAATGTATTACTCGGGGATAACCTTTGACAAACAGGGCTATGATAGTCACTTCAGAAATGGCACATGGAGAATGACAAAAGATGTCATGGATGTCGCTCAATGACATATTTGCGACACACTATATAAGACTCATGTGAAGATTTATGCAAACAACCTTAATGTAGCTGAAAAATAGGCTTCTCAAAATCTATGGAACCAGAGACTCGGTCACATGAGTGAGAGAAGGTTGTCTAGCCTGACCAAGAAGGAGCTTACCAATGATATTGCACTAGGTCCTTGCAACCATTTTTTGTTTGGTAAGCAACAAAGAGTCTCGTTTATTTTCTCTTATAAAAGAGTTGAGTTGCTCAATCTGGTGCACTATAATGTTTGTGGTCCCTCAGAGGTTGATTCACTAGGCGGTAACAAGTATTTTTTTGACTTTCATTGATAATGCTTCTCGAAACGTCTTGGTGTATTTCTTGAAAACAAAGGATCAGGTCACAAATCAATTCAAGCTATTCCATTCCATGGTAGAGCGTGAAACATGGAAGAAGTTGAAGTGCCTTCGTACAGACGATGTAGGCGAGTACAGTTCTAAGAAGTTTGATGCCTAGTGCAAGAGATACGACATTCGACATGAGAGAACTGTTCCACACACCCCACAACATAATGGCGTAGCTGAAAGAATGAACCGCACTATTATTGAGAAAGTCAAAAGCATGGTCAGTATGGCTAAGCTGTCTAATCCATTCTGGGGAGAAGTTATTTGTGCCATCTGCTACCTGATCAACAGATCACCATATGTAACATTGAATTTTGAGATTTCGAAGAAAGCATGGTCTCATAAGAATCTATCATATTCTCACCTTAGAATATTCGGTTGGTTAGCCGTTGCACATGTATCCAATGAGCTCAAGCAGAAGCTCGATGCAAGGACAACTCCATGTATATTCTCAGGCTATGAAGATGAAGAATTTGGATACACACTATGGGAACCGAAGAAAAAGATGGTCATCAGAAGCCGGGATGTAGAGTTTCTTGAAGACCAGACAATTGAAGACATTGAAAAGTCTAAAATGTCTTCTAATTCCTGTGCTGATAGAAATCCAGACCTATCACCGGCACAATTGGCCACAATAGGGTGCACGATGAAAGTCCAAAAGCAGAACTAGATGAGGCGGATGAATATGTCGAGCATGGGGAGACGCAACCTGCACCATCGGAAGCTACATAAGAGAATGTTGAGCAGGAGAAGACGCAACCCGCTCTACTAGAAACTTCATGATCATCCCCAGATTTGAATGATAACAGACCTCCTGAAATTAGTGGACCTCGGACAAGAAGATCTGAACGAGGCAGGATTCCATCAACCAGATGTCCGAGATCCGAATATATTCTGCTTTTTGATGAGGAGGAGCCTAAGAGTTTCCCACAAGGCAAGAAGGCACTAAGGATTAAATGGGTGAAGAAACATAGAAGCAGAATTGTGTTGTGCAGAGACACAGAAGAATAGTACTATGCAGAGACACAATGAAATGTGTTGTTTAGAGACATAACAAAATAGTACTGTACAGAGACACAACTGACATGTCAACAAAGGTGGTCAATCGGAACAAATCAGAGTTGTGCAGAGCCATAATCAGGATAGTTGTCATATGATAATTATTTCACATGCAGCTGGAAGGGGATTATTATAATATCCAGGTGTATGCATGATGGAATTTGATACAAACTTACAAAATAACATTAGGTTGGAACTATTTATTTATTGATAATTTGAGCCATATCTTGGCTGTAAATTAAGAGCTAATTGGGAGCTCAAACCATCCACAATAAGAAACTTCATGTAAGAGAGCTTAAAGTTTAAGCTTCAAGTAAGAGAGCTTAGAGAGTGTAGTTAGTGTGTGAGGTTTATTGTACAGGTTTTGTAATACTTATAAATTCTATTCTAATAGTAATAGAGAATATTTATTTTTCCTCATAAAACACTCTTCAATTATCAGAGAATCACAACAAGAGGCCTGTAAAGGGGTAGGAAACTATAAAAATAGCCAAAGCTCCAAGAAACCAGACCACATCTAGGTGATCGAAAATGGACTTTATAGTCGGGATCACTATCATAAAAAGAAAGATAAAAATCCAGAGGATTAAACTACCAATATTAACCATCATGTTCTGAACCAAAAGAAGTTAATATGTCAGCAAAGCCATTACTTTCTTTCAAAATATGAGAAAGAAAAAAATTAACACTTCCCAATCAATACATACATTTAAGCAATCTCAGCCTAAACTTCCATGACACAGTCATTTTTGGATATGAGAGATTTATCCAAATCTTGATCCCATTTATTTCAATAGCAAACTCAATCCATAAATGACAGCTGACATACTCATAAAATAATTTTTTACTCCCAAGTATAAGAGTTTCGAAGTAATAAAATAATCTGGTAAGTCCGGGGTCGATCCACATGGAATAGATTTAGTAAAATAAAATAATAATTCGAGTGAAAATAAAAAAAATTGAATTGTTTGAAGTGACTGACAATTTTAAATTGGACTACAATAATAAAATAAAATGTTGGAGCTAGAGGATCCACTTGTAATATTTCAAATTTAGAGAAATCTTACTTTTTATAATATATAAATTATCATTATTACCAAGTTAATTTATTTCATGAATTAATTATGTCAAAACATAGAAAATCAGCCATAAAGGCGGTGATAATATTTATCTATAACAAGTCCAGTTAGGTATTCAGTTATGCAAAATACATAAAACCAGCCATATAGGCGGTAACAAAATTTGTCAATAATTAATTCAGATTTAAATTAAATATTAGTCTTTAGATTATAATTTATATATTATAATATAAATAAGATTAATCTATATTCTTATATTAAGAGCTTCACCATTTACCACAGTAGGATGAAATTAGCTACTCATGATTTGAATAAAAACTTGCATAATTTTATTATTAAAAGAAAAACAACAAAGCTTAAAAAAATTAAAACATATAAGAGTTGTAACTCCACAAATTCTCAGAGAGAAATATGGAATTCAACTGGAAAACTGAGGTGTTGTGCACCTCTATTTATAGTGGTGCTTGGCACATCTCTTGCTTGCAAATTGCAGGAAATCTATCTCTTTTTTCCTTTTTTCTTTTTTTATTTTGACAAATTATCCACCTTTCCACCGAAAGGTGGAGGCAAAAATATATATATATTTTGTCTTTTTTTATTTGTTTGTGTTTTTTAATAATTAAAATTATATGTAACACACTTTGGATTTTTCATCCATTTCGACCTTGAAAACTTCAGAACTAAAAAATCATGTAAAGAGCAAAGTTGTAGATATTTGAATCTAGAATTGCCTCAATCTGATATCAAAAGTAAAATGTTATGACCAAAATACAAAAATTACGCAAAGTTTGTACACTGTTAGAACACCCTTTTAAGTTTCTGGTCTCCAAAATCGAAATTTTACGTCCATTTTTCTAGTTATTCATCCAAAGTATTATTTCACTTACATAAGAAATAAAAATCACAATAAAAATATAAAAAAATAAATTTAATTATTGTTTCACAAATGTGTTAAATTAAAGAGATTAATGAAATTATAAGTGCAAAATGATTAGTTTTTCTTTTATTAAATGTACAATTTTTTATGTTCATCACACCCCCTCAACCAGCTTATTGCTAGTATCTAGTAATTTAACTGAAAACTTAAAAAAATCTTATTAAAGTCAATAATTGTTTTCTTTTTTTCTAAATTAACAAATAAGTAAATTCTCTTATACTTTTTACAATTCTTCCATACACACATAAAATAAAGTATAAATCAATTCATTATGCCCATGATATTCACAGGTCTTTTTGAAAAGAGTGTAATTTTTTCCCTAAAGTTATATCAGAATTAACACCTTTTGGCAATAATAATTTATTTATCTACAAAAATAATTATTTTTTAATAATACATCTTTAACCATTGTAACGAGTTTTGGACTAATGACTCCCAAACCAGTTGACTTTAGGGCATTAGGTGTTAAGACACTCATACAGACTTAATTGCTCGGATCACATATGTTAAAAAGAAGAATTGTCTGATTTCCTTAAGCTATCTCTTTAACCCTTGTAAAGAGCTTTGGGTCAGTGACTCCCATACCAGTTGGTCTTAGGGCACTAAGTGTTAAAACACCTCTACGGACTTAATTGCTCGAGTTAGAGAGGCTACGAAATCGAACTTATTCACACACACATATTCTTTTAATAATTCAAATCAAACTCGACCGTTTTATGTGAACAATTACTACTTATTGCGGTAAGATGTTCGGTTACTAAGCAAAAACTTGATTATTATTATTATCATTTTCTTTAAACTAACTCAAACTCTACCATTTTACGCGAACAATCATTACTTGCTGAGGCAAGATGTCCGGTTACTAAGTAAAAGCATGGTTAGTTTTTTTTTTTTAATAAAATCACAAATTCCACTGCCTTTAAGTGCTACCTCCAATAAACTAGAGAACTGAATATTTTAAAATTTTCACTTACAACTCACGATCATATGTTACCATGTATGTGTTGGACAATTATGACCCATAACATCACTATTTGTAAAAGACTTGGTGTTCTTTGTACAAATTAACTATGTGACAAAGGAAAATACTCTTTTATCATTTTGTAATTGGATTACTTGAATATATAAATGATAAAAGTCCCTATGATTAGTACCGGATTAATAAGATATGAGATAATATTAATCCAGGAAAGGTTTAATCATTAAATATCCCTAGTCGTAGTATTATCGAGACTGGACATCGATAATGCGGAATAGGCTAGTATTGCACTTGTGCGTGTTATGGAAGCTTAACGGTATAGTTCTCATATATTTAAGTATAGGATACTTATCCAAGTGTGATAGGAGGTTCTGTTAGCCGTTGGATCGGGAACAGCTTCGCTCTGGATAGACCCCTCGGAATCTCATTGGTAGTATGACTATGTGTCTATGGGAATCTGAATCAGGGTAGGTGTATGTGGTCTTAACCTAAGACTTGCATCGCTAATACTTGTGACAATCAATATACTTTGGTTTTGGTCGTCCCGGGCTTTAACAGGTTCTGTGTACGCCTCTTCTGGGTTTACTGAAAATCGCAGTGTATTGGGTGTGATGTCAAGATGGAAATATCACTTCAGTCATATGGAGATGATGATCACACAGGGATACAGAACTAGTACTCTCAAATGCTGCAGCTATCGGGATAGTATGACTAGGTCATGATTATCCGATTAAAGAGACTAGTTGCTAGTGATCCGATATATGCTTCGTACGGGGCAGACACAATTCCAGCCCCAGGCCTAGCATGTGACATCTGATACTGGATCGTAATACGCAATATATTGTATACTACGCCTGATACAGATTATATATATTCCATGTTGAATATATTTCTGGAGAATTGGGTAGGCACGGTGCTGTTAGAAGCCAACCATGTCTTGTAAATCGGTAAGAACGTGGTACCGTGTACGCATGTGTCAGATAGTCCGACAACCGTATTTACTGCCAATATATCTAGAGATCTCTTGGGTCGCTTCCCAAAGATTCACCGATGAAATTTGACTCGAACAGAATTAATCTGGGATTAATCATGAGAGAGAAAAATTAATCTGAGATTAATTACGGCAAGAATTAATCTGGGATTAATTTATCAAAAGGAAAATTAATCTGGGATTAATTGCGTTAAGAATTAATCTGGGATTAATTCGTGTAGAAGAGAGAACGTGATTAATTTGGAATTAATCGGTAAATAAATTTAATAGTTAAATTGGATTTTTCTATTTAATTTATTTATTTGGGCTAAAATAATATATTGGATATATTAATTGAAATTGGATTTCAATACGGAATTAAAATTGGATTTTAATTCAAGCGAACGGATTAATTTAGAATTAATTCGTAAGCGACTTCCATAATAATTCTGCGAGGTATTATTATTTAATTAGATTTAATTACGTTGCGACAGAAAATTCGTTTAGTCGGATTAAACGAACCGGGCCCAAAGTGTGTTGTGTAAGCCAACCAAATTTTGAATTTAAAGTGGTGGGACCCACTTTACTTACATCATGTTTTGACATGTGATGGAAGTGGTTGGGCAATTAATGCAAAGTCCTTCACAACAAATAAAAACTTAAGTAAAGCTTTGGAAGTCAACTTAATATATATATATGTTTTGGAAACACAAATAGACTATTCATTCTCTCCTCCAAAATCTCAAATTGACGTGAACTACCTCTTATTCCCTTGGAAATTTTGTTGTAAAATTTCAACCTTGATATCACTTGGGAGTCTCTTGAAGGTGATCGGGAAACTCACCCATGAGTTTGGAATTCAAATCAAAGGTTTGGAGCTTCTACATCCATGAAGAAATTTTTGAAATTTCATCTGATCAATGTGAGTTTTTTTCCGCAACTTTCACTTGATTTATTCACACAATAATCACGCTTAGAGACCATTGGGCATGTCTATGACACTAACAATGGTATCAGAGCGAGATCTAAGCTTGATTTGGATTCTAGGGTTTATATACTTTAATTTGTGATTTTTTGCTTGGAGCATTGATTTTCCTAAATTGAATATGTGGTTGTGTTTATATGATGTTGAATTGGATTTGTACATCTTTGGAATTGAGAAAATTGATTAGATAAAAAATCCCCAATTTCTTATCATGGCCGAAAATATGCCATAGAAGACTCATGGTGATTTTTGAAAATTTGACAATTGGATGTGTTAATAGCATGAAATAAATCTTGTATGTTGATTTAATTGGATTGAAATCAAATTGAGTGTTATTTTATGCGAAATTGCCGTGAGCTATAAGCATGTTGTGATGGATTGATTTTGCTTCAATTGTGTTGGACATTAATTGAATAATAAAGCATGATTAATTAGTTTAATTGATGTTTTGGAAATATTAGTTTAATTAATTAATTATGTTAATTGCACTTTAATTAAATTAATATGTAATTTGGAATAATGTGTTAATTTAATTTGTTGTAATTGGGCTTAATGGGCTTGGTTGAGCCAAATTTGGTTTTGGTCAATTGGGTTGGATCCAATTGGACCTAATACCATTTCCATAAAGTCCAAATATGACTATTGGGCCTTTAAATAATTTAATTGGGCCTAATGGGCCTAAATTTGATTTTTGGCAATACGGTGATTCCTATTTGGGCCTTGGCATTTTGGGTTTGATCCATATTGGCCAAAGCCCATGCCTTAAAAAATTAATTGAAAGCCCATTGGACTTTAATTGAATAGTATTGGATACTAAATGGGCCTTTGAGACCCATTTAGATTGGATTTTGAATCCAAGTCTTTAAGGCACAAGAATAAGTGTAATTATTTAATATGAAATTAAATATGAATTAGTATTGGATACAATTTAAATTGGATTTAAAATTGTAGTTCGATATAATTTAAGAATATGTACTTTGAGTATTTATTCATAAACGAGTTGGACTCGCGTAAATCAAATCGTTGTTTGAACATTGGATGATCATTAATTAAAGATTAATTAATTGGATTAGATTGATTGAACATCATGTTTTGTGTGAATACTTGGATGTATTTGTATGAATAATGTATATCAGATGGATATTAGTTGGGTGGGGCAATTTTGGAAATTATTGTAAGTATGGTACTTATTTGTTAAATTGGACCTGCGTGTCCAGCATTTCACCTCTTATACTCTATGTATTTCTCTTCTCACCAATTCCCCTCAATGTAAATGAGGTTTCTTTAATGTATTATGTAATTGGGTAGAAGTATGTATAGTGCTAGCGGGAGAGAGGAAATAGAGAGATTTGTTCTAGGAATAAATTTGTTATATATCCATCCACAAATCATTATTAAATTTATTCGCGCCTTATTATGCTTTTAGAATGCATGTTTAAGGGTATATGATGAGACCTAATCAAAGATAATAAATTGGTTGCCAATTTACGCGAAAAACCCTCATTAAATATTAAGCGTTTTCTTTCCATTGAGTGGTTCTCTCTTAAAATCCAAGATTGGCATTGGTTTGTTGGCCAAAGTCAAGATCAATGTACATCGCGGATGTGTTTGAACCACGAAAGCTTTGTTCCATATCACATATCTTGGGCGGTTGTGACTTGTTGGCCAAAGTCAAGGTCACTTCTAGTTCATCGACGTGGATTACGAAGCTTTCCCACTGTCAATGGGTCGCGTTTAACTGGAATCATTAAGTTTGTTGAGCCAAAGCCAAGGCTTAGTTGATTTAGAGGAAAATGTTAGGAAATATATATTGGATATATATCTCGGACTTGGAGGTCCACCTACCGGATCTAGGAATTGGATGGGATCCAATTGATCTTAGAGATCTACCTAGTTAAGTTTCATACAACTTGTTGGCCAAAGTCAAGGTTGTGTGTTATTTAACGAGATCCTACCCCACTAGGAAACTAGGTTTCCCGAGTACTCCACATAGGGTTAGAGGCTCGCCGAAAAATAGTGGGAGGCTAGTATTAAATTTGCAATTTCGTTTAAATATTTGCTAATACACGCTCTTTTATTTTATTTATCGTCGTTATAAATATATATTAGTTGGACTAATATTGAATATTATTTTCTTTGAACAGTTAGACTGTACAACACACTACTCTATTTGTAGTTGGTTATATAGTTAGACTATAATAGCCATTATGTTTTGAATGTACCCGAAATCGTTGATTGGATAGTTGGACTATTGCAATCGAGATGGCTGGAAAGATTATCGTTAAGTGACATAATCCTGGGTGAAAATGTCTCTAACGGCGTAAATTTTCCAGATTGGGAAATGAATCTCATGATACTCCTGGGAGCTGAGAAGTTACTCTATTGGATATAGAAACCTCTTGGGCCCTGAGCCCAGAGTTGAGCAAATAGTAGAGGATGAGCTTAGGAAGACTCATCGTGATGATAACTTTAGTGCTCAATCTGTTATGCTTGCCACAATGACTCCTTAATTTCTTCGTCAGAACTAAGGATTAGATCCTTATACCATGATGTTGAAATTAAAGGATCTTCATAGATCTAACCTTAGATTTTAGAAGTACGAATTGTAAAAGAAGCTCTTTCGCTCGCGTATGTCAGAGGGTATATCTGTCGAGCACTAGGTGTCGCAGATGATTGCTGACATCGAACAGCTAGGTTAGCTGGGCATTACCTACGAGGCCGAGACTTCCATAGATTTGATCTTATAGTCTCTGCCCGAATGCTGGGGTGGGTTCATCATGAACCAAGAGAAAATACTTGGAGAGTTAATGGCTACGCTCAAGGAGGCAGAGCCAGAGCTTCCAAAAAAGCAAGAAGCGCAAGGCGCATCTTACTTCGACATCCCAGAAGGCTAAAGCTTGGCCGAAGGCTTCTGGGGGTGTGAAGAAAAAGGGCAAAGGCAAAATCGTCACAGTCTTCTGGGAAGACAAATGACATATCCCAAAATGTCTGCCTAAACTGTGGCAAACGGGGTCTCTGGAAGCGTGACTGCCGTATGGACAAGGCAGACATGAAGGAAGTGAAGGCGGGAAAGGCTCCGACTTCAGGTATGTTTGTTATTGTAATAAACGTGTCCACTATTGGTTTTAAAAATTGGATTTTTGATACTGGATGTGGTACATACATATGTACTGATGTGCGAGATCTGCTGATTAGAAGGAGACTGGCTTCAGATGAGATCAACCTGCGAGTCAGAAACAGGACGAGAGTCACTATTTTGGCTGTGGGAACCTAAGTTTTGGAACCGCCATTTGGGCATGTACTTAAATTAGGAAACTGTTATAATGTACCTAGTTTGACTTGAAACATTATCTCTATATCTAGTTTAACCCGTTGCGGGTATACCTTTATGTTCCAGAACACTAGGTGTTTTGTTTATAAAGATGATATTGAGATATACACATTAGATGTGAATAACAGTATTTATATTTCGAATATAAATGAATCTCAAACATATAACATGACAAACAAAAGGCTCAAACTGAGTAAATCAGATGAGACTTATTTATGGCATTGTTGTCTGGGACACATTAACAAGAATCATATATCCACTCTTTGGAAGAATGGATACTTGGACGGATTTGATCCTAATTCATATGATGTCTGCGAATCTTGTTTATTAGGCAAAATGCTTAAAACGCTTTTTAGCAGTAAAGATGTACGTGCCACCGAGCTGTTAGCCCTCGTTCATGGTGACGTAGTGGGCCCATATCTAGCTAGGCTAGAGGTGGATATGAATATTTCGTAACCTTTACGGATGTTTCATCGCGTTATGGTTATGTGTTTCTAATGAAACACAAGTCGGAAACTTTTGAGAAATTCAAAGAGTTTCGACACGAAGTAGAAAAATAGACTCGCAAAAGTATTAAAACATTACGGTTGGACCGTGGTGGAAAATACTTGAACAATGAGTTTCTCGATTACTTGAAAGAGTATGGTATTCTTTCACAGTGGACTCCTCCCGGAACACCTCAATTGAGTGGTGTGTCCAAACGGAGAAACTGAACTTTGTTGGACATGGTAAGGTCAATAATGAGTCGCACTGAGCTATCAATTTCCTTTAGGGGATACGCATTGAACAGTGCAATACTTATTTTGAATAAGGTTCCGTCAAATTCTGTTGGACAGACTCCATATGAAATATGGACATGATAGAAACCGGGTTTCTCATTCCTGAAGATTTGGGGATGCTGGGCATATATTAAACGTTTGGATGGTACCAAACTAAAACCCAAATCGGATAAGTGCCTATTTGTAATTGGTCATCCTAGGGAAACCAAAGGATATTATTTCCACAACCCATAAGAGAACAAAATATGTGTTGCTCTCCATGAGATTTTCCTTAGAGGAATTCCTAAATGCAGTGGTAAGTGGGAGGAAAGTAGAACTTGATGAAAAATTGGAGTGATACTGTTCCTGACACTGATCCCCTCACGGAACACGAACAGTTCATCAAGGATGAGACTGTTCCATAACCTTCTAATACACAAGAACCGCGTAGGTCGGAGAGAGTCCGAAAACAACCTTAGAGGTATGGGTTTCTGATCTAACCTCATGTAGATATTAATCTTATTGAGGATAACGAACCGGCTACGTATGAGGAAGTGATACAAGGTATTGACTCCGCTTTATGGCAAGATGCCATGAAGTTCGAAATGGATTCCGTGTATACCAACTAATTTTGGATATTGGTTGATGTACCAGAAGGTATTGTGCCTATTGGTAGCAAATGAGTCTTCATGGTGAAGACTCACATGGATGGCAACATACGAACTTACAAAGCTAGGCTTGTAGCGAAAGGGTATCGTCATCAACATGGTGTCGATTACGACGAAACCTTTTACCCGTTGCCATGATTAAATCCATTTGGATAATGCTTGCTAATACTGCATATTTCGATTATGAAATATGGCAGATGGACGTCAAAACCGTTTTCCTTAACGGAAACCTTTTGGAGGATGTTTATATATAACAGCCTGACGGTTTTGTCGTGCCAAAACATGCAAACAAGGTTTGCAAGTTAAATCGATCCATTTATGGATTGAAGCAAGCATCGCGTTCTTGGAACCAACATTTTGATGAGATCATAATGGTATATGGTTTCATTCAAAATGAAGATGATTCTTGTGTATATAAGAAGGTTAGTGGGAGCGCACTGACATTGATTGTCATATACATTGATGATGTATTGCTTCTTAGCAATTACATTCCCATATTAAAATCGGTGAAAGCTTGGCTTTCATTAAAATT
>SKCR01042758.1:0-57391 GCA_019454045.1 Zanthoxylum bungeanum
GTGAGCTAAGGAGAGAGAATGAAAAAATGTGTAATAGGGTTTTTAATTTCCAAAATCAATTAACCATTTACCATTTTTCAATTTCAAAAAGTCAAAGGCAAAAGGCAATTAATGCCTTCCAACTACCACCATTAATCAATCAATCAAATTGTCACATCACTCAAAGTGACATGTGATTTGACGCTTGATGTGACAAGCGATTTGACGCTTGATTTGACTTGCGTGCCGCACTCGAATTCGAAATGCGAATGCACTCGCAAACAATCCCGGGCTCGGGTTCGCTAATTCTAAATTAACGAATTTTCCGTTACGACGTTATTAAATGATTATGCCAAGCGAAATCACTATTCACGTCGCTAACGAATTAATTCTAAATTAACTCGTTCGCCCAAATTAAAATCTAATTTTAATTCCGCGTCGAAATCCAATTTCGTTTAATATATCGAATATATTAATTATCGATTAATTCCAAATTAATCATTTTCTCTCTCTTTATAGGATATTTTATCCTAGATAAAATATCTCCGTAATTAATCCGAGATTAATTTTCTCTCTCATCTAATTAATCCCAGATTAATTAAAAGTGCGAGTCATACGTCATCGGTGAATCTTTGGGAAGCGACCCATGAGATCCCCGGATATGTTGGCAGTAAATTCGGTCATCGGACTATCCGAACACGTAAGTACCTCGTACTACGTTTGTACCGATTTACAAGACAAGATTGGCTTCTAGCAAAGCGCCATGCCTACCAATTCTCGAGAAATATGCTTACAGGAATAAGCGATCTATATCAGGCATAGTATATGTAGTATTGCGTATTTCGATCCAGTATCGGATGTCACATGCTAGGCCTGGGGCTGGAATTGTGTCTGCCCCGTACGAAGCACATGTCGGATGTCTGGTAACTAGTCTCTATATCAGATAACTATGACCTAGTCATATTATCCTGATGACTGCAGTACTTAAGAGAACCAGTCCCGTATCCTACGTGACCATCATCTCCATATGAATGGAGTGATACTTCCGTCTTGACATCACACCCAACACATTACGATTCTCGATATACCTAGAAAGGGCGTACACAGAAACCGGTTAAAGCCCTGGACGACCAAAACCAAAGTATATTGATTGTCGTAAGTATTAGCGGTGCAAGTCTCAGGTTAAGACCAAATACACCTACCCTGATTTCAGACTTCCATAGACACATAATCATACTACCAATGGAATTCCGAGGGGGTCTATCCAGAGCGAAGCTGTTTCCCGTACCATCGGTAAAACACAACCTCCTATTACACTTGCATGAGTATCCTATACCCAAATATATGAGAACTATGCCGTCATGCCCTCACAACGCGCACAAGTGTAATACTAGTCTTTTACGCATTTATCGATGCCCAATCTCGATAATACTCTGACTAGGGATATTTAATGATTTATCCTTTGTGGACTGATACTTGTCTCATATCATTCTCAATCCAGGAACTAATCATTTGGACCTCCTATCATTTATTCATCTTGGTGATCTAATCACAAATGATAAGAGAGCAATCTCCTTTGTCACATAGTTAATTTGTACAACAACACCATGATCTGTACAAATAGTGACGCTATGGGTCATAATTGTCCAACAATCTCCCACTTGGCCTATAGCCAGTCACTCGAGTGTCTTACACCAGAACTATGTATGGTTCGCTCAAATTGCTGAGAAAAGCTTTCGTCAGCGGGTTCGCATGATTATCATCTGATGCGATTTATTCGATCATCGCATCGCCACGATGTATGATCCGAACAAATCAGATGAATATCGAAGTATGTATCTGGATCGTTGATGAGACCATTAATTCTTTAGCCTGTGTTGTAGCCTAGCTCAGCCGCTAACAGAACTATATCTAATCTAATTATATTTGTATCGACCCAGAAGGCTTCTATTGCTGCCTCAACTGCAGCAATAACCCGCATTTGTTATTTATTCGGTAACAGTATCTTGCTTGGAAGATTTCCAGCTCACTGTTCCGTTGTTCAAACTGTATAGTACCATTTGCGACTCATAGTCGTTTTATCGGTTGGGAAACTTGCAGTAGTGATCCCAGTCACTTCAAGTTCTTCTTCTCCATAGATTAAGACAGCATCCTTAGATCTCTAAGATACTAATGGATGTTCTTAACTTCAATCCAATGACTATCACTTGGATTGGCTTGTTTGTGACTCATATGCTCAAGCGTATGAGACACTAGGTCGCGTACATTTTTCAATGTACGATTTCTCGGAGAGTATTCGAAAGCCAAGCTTTCGCCGATTCTTTTATAGGCATATCATTTCCAAGAAATGATTTATTATCATTATTGATAGGACATTTATTGTCAGTGCGCTCCCACTAACCTCCTTATATACACAAGAATTATTTTCCTTTTGAATTAAATCATACTGCATTATGATTACATCAAAACGATAATTCTAAGAACCTATGCTTGCTTCAATCTAAACATGGATCGAATAACCTGCAAACCATGTTTGCTAGTTTTGGTACGATAAAACCGTCAGGATGTTGTAACATCCTCCAAAAGGTTCCTTTAAGGAAAGCGATTTTCCATTCAACTGACATATTTCATAAATGAAACATGTAGCGTTAGCAAGCATTATCCAAATGGATTTACCATGGAAACAGTTAAAAGGTTGAATCGTAATCAACACAATGTTGATAACGATACCTTTCCGCTAAAAGCCTAGCTTTATACGCTGGTATGTTACCATCATGTATGTCTTCCTTGAAGACTTATAAGTACCAATAGACATAATGCCTTGCGTTACATCAACTAGTATCTAAACATAGTTGGTATACATGGAATCCATTTCGGACTCATGACACTTTGTGATAATAGGGAGTCGATACCTTGTATCACTTCCTCATACGTAGTCAGTTGGTATACCTCAACAAGATTGACATCTTTATGAGGTGAGATCAGAAACCCATACCCCAGGTTATTTTTTGAATCTCTCCGACATACGCGGTTCTTGTGTATTCGAAGATTAATGGTACAGTTTCATCCTTGATGAACTATTTGTGTTCCATTAAGGAATCAGTGCTTGGAATAGTATTACTCCGATTTTGATCGAGTTTTACTATCCTCCCACTTACCACTGCATATCGGTATTCCTCTTAGGAAAACCGCATGGCGAGCAACAATTAAATTGTTCTCTTGTGAGTTGTATAAGTACTATACTTTGGTATCCCTAGGATAACCTACAATTGGCACTTATCCAATTTGGGTTCTAGTTTGGTATCATCCAAACGTATGCCTAGCATTCCAAAATTTATCAGGAATGAGAAAACCCAGTTTCTTTCCTATTCATATATAATATGAAATCTATCAAACAGATTTTTATGGAACCTTATTCTAAATAAGTTTTGCACTGTCAATGTTTATCTGTTGAAGGAAATGGTAGCTCAGACCGACTCATGATTAACCTTATCATGTTTAACACAATTCGGTTACTCAGTTCGGACACCATCAAATTGACGTGTTCCGGGAGGAGTCCTTATTGAAAGAATACTATACTCTTTCAAGTATATTAGAAACTTATTGATTAAGTATTTTCCATTACGGTCTTACCGTGACGTTTAATACTTTAGCCGATCTGTTTGTCTATTTCGTGTCGAAACTTTAAAAGTTTCCGATTTGTGTTTCAAAAGAAACACATAACCAAAACGCGATGCCACATCCGTAAAGGTTACGAAATATTCATATCCACCTCTAGCCTAGCTAGACATGGGCCCACTTGCTTCACTATGAACTAGGGCTAACAGATCGGTGGCATTTTCACTTTTACCAAGTAAATAGTGTTTTAGGCACTTTGCCCAATAAACTAGATTCGTAGACTTTATTTGAATAGAATCAAATATGTCCAAGTACCCACTCTTCAAAAGTGCGGATATACGAGTCTTGTTTAATTGTGTCCCAGACAACAATGCCACAAAAGGGTTTTTCTGATCAAATCAGTTTGAGCTATTTGTTTGTCATTTTGTACGTTTGAGATTTATTTATATTCAAAATATAAATTCTGTTATTCACATCTAATGTGTTTATCTCAATATCATATTTATATAATAAAACACTTTAGTGTTCTAGAATATAAAGGTAAATCCGCAGCGGGTTAAATACTGATATAGAGATCATGTTTCTAGTCAAACTAGTTATATTATAACAGTTTCCTAATTTAAGTACGCACCCGAGGGTAGTTCCTAAACTTAGGTATCCACGGTTAAAACAGTGACTTTTGTCCCGTTTCCAATTCGCAGATTAATCTCAATAGATGTCAGTATCCTACTCATATCAGATTCTGAACATCAATACATATTTATGTATCACACTGAGTATTTGAAATCTAATTTTAATACTAGTATTTTACATATTTATGACAAACATATTTGAAGTCAGAGCCTTTCTCGTCTTCAGTTCCTTCATGTCTGCTTTGTTCAAACGGCAGTCACGCTTCCGCGATCCCGTTTGCCACATTTTAGGCAGATATTTTGGGATATGTCATTCATCTTCCCAGAAGATTATAATGATTTTGCCTTTGCCTTTTTCCATATCTCAGAAGCGTTCGGCCTAGCATGAGCCTTCTTGAATGTCGAAGTAAGGTGCACCTTGAGCTACTTGCCTTATTGCAAACTTTGGCTTTATCTCCTTGAGAATAGCCATTAACTCTCCAAGAGTTTAATTACAATTTCAGTACTTCTAAAATCTAAGTATAGATTTATGAAGATCCTTCAAATTCATTATCATACTTTAAGGATCTAATCCTTAGTTCTGATTAAGAAATTAAGGAGTCTAATTAGCAAGCTTAATGGATTAAGCACTAAAGTTATCATCGCATGAATTTTCCAAAGATTATGCTCTACTATTTGCTTAACTCCGGGCTTAGGCATAATATGTTATTTTATCAAATAAAGTAACTTATTATTTTCCAGGACCATCCTGAAAAATTATTCCCAATTTTGAAAATTAAACCATTTAAATACATTTTCCCAAGGATTATGTCTTAAATGTCAATCTTTCAATTTCATCTTGATTCTAATAGTCCAACTATTTAATCGACGATTTCAAGTACTTTAAATACAATGATTATTATAGTCCAACTATATTAATCAGCTATACTTTTAATTTGTTTGAATACAGTCCAACTGTTAATTAAAATAACAATTTAAATATTAGTCCAACTAACATTTAATTTATATGACGAAATGATATTTGATTTGAGCACGTATGGCAAGTAATTAAACGAATATTGCAAATTTAATTCTTGCCTCCCACTATTTTTCGGCGAGCCTCTAACCCTCTGTCGAGTACTCGGGAAACCGTGTTTCCTAGTGGGCTAGGATCCCCATTAAATATCACACAATCTTGACTTTGGCCAACAAATTGTATGATAATTAAATAGGTAGATCTCTAAGATCAATTGGATCCAATCCAATTCCTAGATCTAGTAGGGGGACGTCCAAGTCCGAAACATATATCTTATATATGCCAATATATCCAATATATTGCCTAACCTTTTTCCTCTGAATCAACTAAGCCTTGCTTTGGCACAACAAACTTAGTGATCCCAGTTAAGCGTGACCCATTGACCATGGAAAGCTTCGTAATCAATGTCGATGGAAAAGAAGTGGTCTTGACTTCATTTGAAGCTCCAAGCTTTGTGATAAACTTCCATGCCCATGAGGTGAGTTCCCTATCACCTTTGTATGTCTCCTAGAGTGTACTAGTACTTAGGAATTTTGCCACAAAAATCCATAGCTCCTTCTTGCCATTTTCGGTGAACCAAAACAGAAGAAAATGGGTTGTAATGTCGAGAGAGAGAGGGAGAAGAAATTGGCTCCAAAAACGTGAGCTAAGGAGAGAGAATGAAAAAATGTGTAATATGGTTTTTAATTTCCAAGATCAATTAACCATTTACCATTTTTCAATTTCAAAAAGTCAAAGGCAAAAGACAATTAATGCCTTCCAACTACCACCATTAATCAATCAATCAAATTGTCACATCACTCAAAGTGACATGTGATTTGACGCTTGATGTGACTAGCGATTTGACGCTTGATTTAACTTGTGTGCCGCACTCGAATTCGAAATGCGAATGCGCTCGTAAACAATCCCGGGCTCGGGTTCGCTAATTCTAAATTAACAAATTTTCCGTTGCGACGTTATTAAATGATTATGCCTAGCGAAATCACTATTCACGTCGCTAACGAATTAATTCTAAATTAACTCGTTCGCCCGAATTAAAATCTAATTTTAATTCCGCGTCGAAATCCAATTTCGTTTAATATATCGAATATATTAATTTATCGATTAATTCCAAATTGATCGTTTTCTCTCTCTTTATATGATATTTTATCCCAGATAAAATATCTCCGTAATTAATCCCAGATTAATTTTCTCTCTCATCTAATTAATCCCAGATTAATTAAAAGTGCGAGTCATACGTCATCGGTGAATCTTCGGGAAGCGACCCATGAGATCCCAGGATATGTTGGCAGTAAATTCGGTCGTCGGACTATCAGAACACGTAAGTACCTCGTACTACGTTTATACCAATTTACAAGACAAGGTTGGCTTCTAGCAAAGCGCCATACCTATCAAATTCTCCAAAAATATGCTTACAGGAATAAGCGATCTATATCAGGCGTAGTATACGTAGTATTGCGTATTTCGATCCAGTATCGGATGTCATGTGCTAGGCCTGGGGCTGGAATTGTGTCTGCCCCGTACGAAGCACATGTCGGATGTCTGGTAACTAGTCTCTATATCGGATAACTATGACCTAGTCATATTATCCCGATGACTGTAGTACTTAAGAGAACCAGTCCCGTATCCTACGTGACCATCATCTCCATATGACTGGAGTGATACTTCCGTCTTGACATCACACCCAACACATTACGATTCTCGATATACCCAGAAGAGGCGTACACAGAAACCGGTTAAAGCCCTGGACGACCAAAACCAAAGTATATTGATTGTCGTAAGTATTAGCGGTGCAAGTCTCAGGTTAAGACCAAATACACCTACCCTGATTTCAGACTTCCATAGACACATAATCATACTACCAATGGAATTCCGAGGGGGTCTATCCAGAGCGAAGCTGTTTCCCGTACCATCGGTAAAACACAACCTCCTATTACACTTGCATGAGTATCCTATACCCAAATATATGAGAACTATGCCGTCATGCCCTCACAATGCGCACAAGTGTAATACTAGTTTTTTACGCATTTATCGATGTCCAATCTCGATAATACTCTGACTAGGGATATTTAATGATTTATCCTTTATGGACTGATACTGTCTCATATCATTCTCAATCCAGGAAGTAATCATATGGACCTCCTATCATTTATTCATCTTGGTGATCTAATCACAAATGATAAAAGAACAATCTCCTTTGTCACATAGTTAATTTGAACAACACCATGATCTGTACAAATAGTGACGCTATGGGTCATAATTGTCTAACATGATGATGAGACTTAACAAAGATAATTAATTGGTTGCCAATTACGCAAAAAAACCCTCAACATCATATTAAGCATTTTTCCTTCCATTGAGTGATTCTTACTCAAGATCCAAGACTGACATTGGTTTGTTGGCCAAAGTCAAGACCTTTTTCCGTCGAGGATGTGTTTGAATCACGAAGGCTTTGTTCTATATTGGTGTCTTGTCCAAGTTGTGGTTTGTTGGCCATAGTCAATACCACTTCTTGTCCATCGACATTGATTACGAAGCTTTCCATGGTCAATGGGTCACGCTTAACTGGGATCACTAACTTTTTTGTGCCAAAACCAAGGCTTAATTGATTCAGAGGAAAAAGGTTAGGCAATATATTGGATATATTGGCATATATAAGATATATGTTTCGGACTTGGACGTCCCCCTACTGGATCTAGGAATTGGATTGGATCCAATTGATCTTAGAGATCTACCTAGTTAATTATCATACAATTTGTTGGCCAAAGTCAAGATTGTGTTTATTTAACGGGATCCTAGCCCACTAGGAAACAAGGTTTCCCGAGTACTCAACAGAGGGTTAGAGGCTCGCCGAAAAATAGTGGGGGGGCAAGTATTAAATTTGCAATATTCGTTTAGTTACTTGCCATACACTTCAATTTTTCCGTCGTTAAATTAATATGTCTTGTAAATCGGTGTGAAAATGTAGTACTAGGTACTTACGTGTTCGGCTAGTCCGACGACCGGATTTACTGCCAACATATCCAGGGATCTCATGGGTCGCTTCCCGAAGATTCACCAATGACATATGACTCGCACTTTATTAATCTGGAATTAATTAGAAGAGAGAGAAAATTAATCTGGGATTAATTACGGAGATATTTTATCTGGGAAAAATATTATTAAAAGAGAGAGAAAATGATTAATTTGAAATTAATCGATAAATTAATATATTCGATATATTAAACGAAATTGGATTTCGATGCGGAATTAAAATTGGATTTTAATTCGGGCGAACGAGTAATTTAGAATTAATTCGTTAGCGACGTGAATAGTGATTTTGCTAGGCATAATTATTTAATTACGTTGCAACGGAAAATTCGTTAATTTGGAATTAGCGAACCCGAGCCCGGGAGTGTTTGCGGGCGCACTCGCATTACGAATTTAAGTATGGCCCCAAAGTCACATCAAGCGTCAAACCACTAGTCACATCAAGCGTCAAATCACTTGTCACTTTGAGTGATGTGATGTCTAGTCACTTTTGATGTGAATAGTTGATGTGGTAGTTGGATGGCATTAATTGTTTTTTGCCTTGTCTTTTTGAAAGTTGAAATTGTGTATTAGATACATAAATTTCCAACAACCAAAACCTAACACTTTTCTTTCTCTCTTTCTTCTCTCCATCTTCACGCCCAATGGGTCAATATTTCTCTCTCTTTTGGTTCATCATTGCCGAGAACCATTAGGAACAAGATGGTGGTGATTTTGTGGCAAAAATCACCAAGAGCTATCACTCAAAAGAGGACATACAAAGGTGATAGGGAATCTTTTTCATGAGCATGGAATCACCAAATAAAGCTTGGAGCTTGAAGACACTCTTGGAGCACACTTGGAGGTGATGGCCGAAAATTTTGGAGGACAAAAACTGCAATTGCCGTGAGCCACCCTAGAGGATAGATTGAAGTTTTTGTATTCATCGCATCGCTCAACCGATCATTGTAAGTATTCCGCAACTTCTTTGAGTATGTGCACATGAGTTTCTTTGCTTAATTTGATCCCGGGACCTTAGAGAAACCCAAAATGAAATGCCTAACCCAGTTGGTTAGGAATGGTTTGATACATGATCTCACCATTGAACCTTATCCAACTTGTGAATCTTGCATTCGGGGGTAAAATGACCAAAGCACCATTTTTGGGTATTGGACACCGAGCCACTGACCTGTTAGAACTTGTACATTCTGATGTATGTGGTCCCATGAGTCAGACTACACACAATGGTTTTTCATACTTCATCACAATTATTGATGATCTGTCATGGTACGGTTATGTTTATTTGATGAAACATAAATTGGAAACTTTTGAAAAGTTCAAGGAATTCCAAAATGAAGTAGAAAAATAGACTGGTCATTATTTTAAATGCCTTCGATCTGATCGAGGCGGTGAATATATGAGTGGAAATTTCACTGATTATTTAAAGGAGAATGGGATTCTCGCTCAATATACTCCTCCGAGTACTCCGCAGCACAATGGAGTGTCAGAGTTGAGAAATCGGATATTATTGGATATGGTTCGATCGATGTTGAGTTATACAGATTTTCCGTATTACTTATGGGGTTGCTCTTTTAACTGTCGCTCATCTCCTGAATAAGATTCCTTCC
The DNA here is from genome assembly GCA_019454045.1 of Zanthoxylum bungeanum. Taxonomy (NCBI): domain Eukaryota; kingdom Viridiplantae; phylum Streptophyta; class Magnoliopsida; order Sapindales; family Rutaceae; genus Zanthoxylum; species Zanthoxylum bungeanum. Next base: position 9,882 of record SKCR01042758.1, read on the forward strand.
AAAGCTGTTCTTACGACTCCGTATCAGATATGGACCAGTAGGAAATCAAATCTTAGTTATGTTAAGATTTGGGGTTGTTCTGCATATGTCAGGATGGCTCAGCAGAATAAGCTTTTGTCTCGAGGGCAGAAATTTAGGTTCGTTGGATATCCTTCAAATACGAAAGGATATTTGTTTTATGATACCGAGCATCGAAATGTGATCGTAGCTCGCTTCGCAAAAATTCTAGAAATATAATTTTTATCTGAAGGTGATGATCATAGACAAGTTGAACTTGATGAAGTACAACCTGATATCAATGAACCAACGGAGGTACCTAAAATTCAAGAAGATAAAGAACCTTCAACACACACACTCCGTAGGTCACAAATGGTATATAGACCTCCTGAACGCTTGTATTTGATACAAGAAAATAGTCTCGATGTTCTCTTAGTTGAAGAGACAGACCCTTTTACCTATAGAGAATTGATGTTTGACATCGACTCCGTGAAGTGGCAGGACGCCATAAAATCCAAGATAGACTCAATGCATGAGAATCAAGTTTGGAACTTGGTTCTGCTTCCTGAAGAAATTGTTCCTACCAGTTGTAAATAGATTTACAAAAGGAAGCGAGGGTCTGACGGAAAGGTTTAAACCTTTAAGGCTCGACTGGTAGCTAAAGATTACTCGCAACGACCTGGTGTCGACTATATGATGAAATTTTTCCGCCAGTTGCGATGCTAAAGTCTATGAGGATTTTGTTTTCTATAGCCGATTACCATGATTACGAGATTTGGAAAATGGATGTCAAAATAAATTTTCTAAATGGATTTCTTGATGAAGAAATCTATATGGAACAACCAGAGGGTTTTGCATCCAGAGAGAATTCGGGCATGGTATGCAAGCTAAAGAAGTCCATTTATGGACTTAAACAGGCTTCACGAAGTTGGAATCTTTGATTCATTGAGATAATCAAATTGTCTGGTTTTCTTACATATTCGGAAGAATCTTATGTGTATAAGAAGGCTAGTACGAGTATGGTGGTATTTTTAATTCTCTATATTGAAGAAATATTTATCATTGTGAATGATATCATGATGATGCAAGGCGTCAAAGCTTACCTCTATAAGAATTTCTCCATGAAGGACCTGGATCAAGCTTCTTATGTCTTAGGCATAAAAACTCTATAAAGATAGAGAAATGAAGCTTATTGGGTTATCCCAATCGACGTACATAGATAAGATCTTAGAATGATATAATTTTGGTAACTGTAAAATAGAAAACATATCGTTCATACATGGCTTAAATCTTTCGAAGAAGATGTGTCATCAAACAAAAGATGAAAAGATTAGAATGTCTAATCAGCCTTATGCTTCATGTTTAGGCAACATCATATATGCCATGTTATGTACTAGGCCTGATATCAGCTTCTTAGTCAGTGTAACCAGCAGGTATTAGTCCAATCCACAGGAAATGACCATTGGATGGCCATTAAACATATCCTCAAGTATCTTAAAGGTACTAAAAGATAAGTTTATTATATATGGAGGAAATGAACTGCAAGTTAATGGGTATACGGATTCCAATTTCCAATCGGATCCTGATGATAGAAAGTCTACATCAGGATTCATGTTTACCCTTAACGGAGGTGCAGTTTGTTGGAAGGGTTCCAAACAAAGGTCAACAGCTGATTCCACCATAGAGGCAGAATATATTACAGCTTCTGAAGCTATAAAGGAAGCTAAATGAGTTATGAACTTTATCATAGAATTGGAGTAGTCCCAAGTATCGAGAATCCGATTCCGTTATACTGTGATAATACTGGAGCCATTGCGCAAGCAAAGGAACCAATGGCGCATCAGAAGTCGAAGCATATGGAACGTAAGTACCACATCATTCGAGAGATTGTGACGTGATGAGACATTATCGTTTGCAAGTTACCGAGTGAAGATAATGTAACAGACCCACTTACCAGGCCATTCCTCCGAAGTTATTTGAGAAACATGTGGAGTCGATGTGTATTAGATATAATCGATATTGGCACTGGAGCAAGTGAGAGAATTTGTTAGGGTTGGTGCTCAGAGAGCCAATTTTATTATGAATTTCCCTTTAAATACTAATGTAATATTTTATTATGAATAAAATAAACAGTTTCTATTATATAACATATCTATATATATGGTAAAGACGTAACAGACCTTAGAATGATTATTTATTATACTGTTGTAAAAGTGTCGCAACTGATATTGAGTTGTATTATGACGTTGTCATCTTAGACAGTTCCTGGTCAAGGTTTATACTACTTGGTCAGTAAATTAAACTCGTTGAGACCGGTACATGTCGTATATTGGAATCTTGGATTCCAATGGTTTTTCAATGAACCATGAGTCTTGGAGACTCGTATAGATGTGTAGGTGTTTATAGCGGATAAACACTAAATGACTCACCGAAGATTCTTAAAGAATGCTACACCAACGTCAATAAGAATCTTCTCGGGTTGAGTGAGCATGATGATTCTTTGACTTGAGATACCACTGTGGATATATGAGTTATTCTCCACACTTAGATGGTAGTCACATCACCAATCTATTTAGATCATACCTATGTATGTTCGTTGGGTGTGGACTGATGCTTAGGATATCCTGTGTGTATCAAGAAAGGATCCATCAGTTATGTGTACAGAGCATAGGTATTCAATATGGAATTAGCAATCTGTTAAATCCATGGGCCCGTGGTACAATGTAGAAATTATTTCTAATTGTTATTAAGAGATTTCTAATAGAAACGTCGATGTGATTATATCTATAGACATTTGACGTTTATATTTATATCCCTGGAATAATACGGATACCTATGACGGAGGGATTATACGTATGTAATGACCTTGACCTGTATGGTTCAGAGAGTTTATCTGTGTTCGTCATAATTTATGGGTGGGTGAATTATGGACACGAAATTTGATTTCGTGACGGATATTTCTGAATCTAGAGAGTCTCACTTATTAAATATACTCGTAAAGCACTAGGAAAACTTTTATAAATAATACTTATTATTTATAAGTCGTTTAACGGTTAAACGAAAAATATATACAAAGGGACCTAATGGTCATTTCCTAATTGATGTGTATTTGTATTTAATATTTGATATTATTAAATACACATTAATTAAATTGTCAAATTATGATATTTGACATATATCATTAATATATGTATTTGAGATATTTAATGTAAATATAATACATATATTTAAGATATTTGTATTTAATTATTTAATTGTTAATTAATTAAATTAATTAAAATAATAAATATATTTTGTTATGATTATGATTAGGAAATGACATGATTTGGTTGGTTCACTTGTTAGGTTTATTTTATGATAAAGGTTATCATTTGAAACAAGTAAACTAAAGAATTTTCCATTTAATGTTTTGAAATAAAAATTGAAAAATATCTTGATATATTCCTCTCTCTCATTCTCGGCCAAGGAGGAAAAATATATAAGTATTTTTTGATTTATTTGTTTCATAATAACAAGTTACCAAAATACATTACAAAGAAAGTTGAGAGCAAAGTTGAAGAACAAGAAGAAAAAACTTGGATTTTGTATGTTTTTCTTAAACTTTTCAACTAAGAAATTATTTCTTTCATGCATAGCTTCAAAATGTGTTGCTAGGATGTTGTCTCTACTCTTTTAGTTTGTAATTAAATGGTTGGAACTTATTTGAAAGGTGCTTGCATGTTTGATGAATAAAGAAAGCATGAAATTAGTTCATTAGCTCTCTTTTAGTCATTGATGATGATGTTGCCATTCTTGAGTTTCTAAACCACTCATTGATGACCTAAAATTGTTCTTGAGTTGTTTCATGGTGGTGAGACTTGTTTGGTGAAGTAATGATTGAATTAAAGTATTGAATTTGTTTAATTTGGTCAATTGGATAATTTATAAAATTAGGGTTCATAACCCTTACCAAATTTGGGGCTTTTCATATATGTTATGTATATTGATGTATATATGATGTATATTAAATTTGGGATTGATTGGATTTGATCTTGACTTGTTTTGAACAAGAATGGACTAAAATATAAATCCTCGAAAATTGATGGGCTGTTCGGAAATTGTAAAAATATTTGGGGATTTTGTTGCAAATTGTATTTTGATGTGTTGGACATGTTAGAAATAATTTTAGAACTGATTTTGAATCATCCAAAATTATATTTGACAATTGAGGACTAAAATGAACAAAATGTAAAGTTTAGGGGTCAATTCGATAATTACCAAGAAATATGATTTCTTGGGTGAAATTTCAGTTTTTAATTATTGGGTAATTAAATAAATAAGTTTATTTAATTGATCCAAGCAAAATTTTGAAATCGAAAAATTTTGATTTTCCACGTTCCGCTGCGTTACCGGGTATTCCCTATAAAACCCCAACAACTTATAGATCTTCCAGATAGAATAAAACCCAAATGATATAAATGGATCAATAAGCATAAAAGAAGATTAGATAGAAATGTTGAAACCTTCAAAACAATACTAGTGGGTCAATGATTATACCTAGAAAGAAGAAGTTGAATATAACGAAACATTCTCGCCAGTAGTTATATTTAATTCAATTTAACTATACTCTTCATTGCTACATATTTTGACAATGAGATATGGAAAATAGACGTCAAAAATATATTATTAAATGGTAGGCTTGATGAGAGTATATATGTATTGCAATTAGATGTGTTCATGTCCCAAAGTCAAAAGTAAAAAGTTTACAAGCTGTAAAGGTCCATTATTAACTCAGACAAGCATCTCAATCTTGGAATATAAGGTTTGATACTACGATAAAGTCTTATGGTTTTGAGTAGATAGTCAATGAGCCTTATATATACAAGCACGTCATCGATAACAAAGTAGCTTTCTTTGTACTTTATGTTGATGATATTTTCCTCATTGAGAGTGATGAATAAATTCTATCATCTGTAAAGGATTGACTAGCTAATTAATTCCAAATGAAGCATTTGATAGATATAAGTTATGTTATTGGGATCTAATTTATTCGAGGATTGTAAGAAATGACTATTAGCTTAGTCTTAAGCATCGTATATCAATAAGATACTTGTGCGATTTGTGATGCAGAGTTCCAAGAAATGTAATCTACATTTTCAGCTTGGATTTCATTTACCAAGGGAATAATTGTTTGAGATATGCCCTAGAACCAATCATGTCATATGGTTCATTGGTATTATCCTTATGTAAATATAATATTCTAATTAGTCGTAAATTAGTTTACGATTAATATAATGATGATCTTATTATATTTTCCATCTGTTCGTTTACTTGTTATCTTATTATTGATGCAAAATGTGATATCGTGATGTATTTCGTGTCAAGACTCTATCTGGAAAAAGTTGTAGATATGATTATATAGTTTTTGATTTAAAAACATCTGAATCTGGTCTTGGTTGAGTTGATGTCATCAGAGATGATCACATCGCTTTTATGCTCTTATAAGATCAATATTTGATATTGATAGTTGGGTGACGGGTCTCACGTCACAAGAGCATAACCTGGGTAATGTATTTGAGAATAAAATATTACTAAACATGACCAAACGTGATGAATCACACGAGTGATTATCCGCATTCAATGATTCATCGCACAGTCTTACTAGTGTACCGCTAGTACTTTGACCTGAGATGTCACGACTGCCGTCTATATTAAGACCAATCGCTCACTTGTGTATATTACACCTGGCTAACCATGCATAGTGAAATAAGCTTGTTGGCATTGTGTTCTTAATATATTAGGACATGTGTTGATCAAGATGAAATCTACTGGCTCAGATAATTGAGCTTGAGATCCCAGGTGTGAATTTCATACACAGGGATCAAATCTCTGGACGAAGTACACGTCATCTTAAAATTTGTTTTACAAATATGTAAATCTCGATATGATTGATTTCTTGATCCTATGATTGAGTTACGGGTTGGACGACTTCATTGCCCGCACTTTATCAAGAGTCGATAGTATGGCTTTTACTACATGTAAGTACGACTATATGAGTTTATTCGATATTTTATTCTTCGTATCTGGGGGTCATGATATCTTACTAAAGGTCACTCATGATCATTGAGAACTTCGATTACAACCAGTTGTACCGAAGTGATACGAATATATCTGTATTGACTCATGTCCAGCTCACGGAGAGCCAAGGGAGTCACACACATAGCCGAATGGTTAACGAATTAATTAAATTATTTCGATAAAAGATCAAAAGATAATTTAATTACTTTATCGGTAAAATGAAAAATATTTCCAGTACTGACGCGCTAGCATAGCACGTTTATTTGGGAAATATTCTGGTGTTTTATATATATACCACAAATATGATTTGCGGACAGTGGGAGACTGATGAAATTATTTTATTTTTTTCACTTATGATAGTAACTAATAATGAATTAAATATTAATTAATTGTTAATTATTATTATTAAAATAATAAAGTTGCTTATTATTGTATTATTAATGCTTATTGGATAAGCATATGAGGTGGCAAGATTTTGGCCATATATATTTTTTTTCGTTGGCTTATTTTTAGCCAAGTAAATAAATTCTCTCACGGCAATGGAAAAAATATAGATGAATGAGATTTTTTTAGAGTTTGTTTTTCTCTCTCGGTAATGAAAAGGAAAAAAAATGAGTATTGTGAAAATTATTTTCACAATGTATTGAGTCATCTCCCCAAAATTGTAACTGGAATATTCGTCAACCGATTTAGTGTGTGGACCTGGAGGCAACCGGAGACAGTTCACTATACGGATAAAGCTTCTGGAAGGTATACATATTGTACTCTTTTTTATGGACATAAATGGATGTTACTTTTAATTGTTAAAAAGAAAATGTTTTAAAAACCATAAACTCAGACAAGATTATCTGTTGAATTTTTCGCACAGTTCAACCGTAGTCACGGGAATAGGGAAACTATTTCCGCTCCTTCAACAGTGTCCAAAGACACTTAAAGAAATTAAGGATATGAGACTAATTCCCTATGCTTAAGCAGTAGACAGTCTCATGTATGTCATGTTATCCACGAGACCTGACATCTACTATATAGTAGAAATAATCAGTAGATATCAGTCCAACTTAGGATTGGATCACTGGAAGAATGTTAAGACTATTTTCAAGTATCTTCGGAGAACGAGAAGTTATATGATTGTATATTCTACATAGGATATGATCCTAAATAGATATAATGATTCTGATTATAAATCGAATAATGATTCTAGGAAATCTTCATCCGGATTAGTATTCCCCATTGTTGTTGGAGCCTTAGTATGAAGGAGTATAAAGAAATCTTATACTGCTGACTCAACAATGGAAGATGAATATGTAGCAGCTTGTAAAGCAACTAAAGAAGCATTATGGCTCCAAATTTTTTTAGCAGATCTAGAAGTTATTATAAACATGGATAGGTCGCTTGCACTTTATTGTGATAATAATGGTGTAGTGACCAACTCTAAAGAACAAAAAAAACCACAAACGAGGGAAGCATATAGAGGGAAAATATCATCTTATTAGAAAGATAGTACATATGGGAGAGTGACGATTACAAAGATTGAATCTCAAGGTAACCTAGCTAATCAATTTACAAAGACATTGACGGCTAAAGTAAATGAAAGTCATCTAGAGGGTTTAGGCTTTACAACATGTCTTATTTGCTCCAGAGCAAGTATGAGATTGTTAGGGTTTATACTCTAAGAGCTGCATATATTATGTAAATATTGAAATAAATAAATATTCATTATACCTAGGTTGCAAATTAAAAATTATCAAAATACCCTAGGTTACTTATAATCTCAAACTCAGTATATGTGCATTGTATAGAAGATTATTTGAGTTTGAGATTAGTAATCTTAAATAGTTCGTAAAGAGTCAACAAAGTAGGATACTTTGTTTACAATTTATCTACAGTCGCGGTCCATTTAGTATTTGATACGTTGATGAAATCCTAAATCTTTCATGTAGCGACCTGTAAATGGAAGTGATTTATATAATATGATTATACATGACAGGACCATGATAGAGATGAGTTTCTTTAGACGCTTTGTTAGACAAAGAAATTCATATATATCTAAATGATGATCATGTGTGTTGATCTCTATTATGAGTGTTCAACGAACTCCTACATGGTTACATGGGTGAGATTGTTATGTATGTTAATCAATAATTTCGTACTTGGAGACAATTAATATATAGCTAGGAACATTTAACATAATATTGGAATCCATTATTTCTTATAAAGAAGTAGATAGGAATTTCCCTCAAGTATTGATTTGATACTTGAATAATAAAAGCGCTCATATTTCAGTTATTTCGACAAAAATAAATAATTTCGTACTTTGGAGACAATTAAATATATAGCTAGGAACATTTAACATAATATTGGAATCCATTATTTCTTATAAAGAAGTAGATAGGAATTTCCCTCAAGTATTGATTTGATACTTGAATAATAAAAGCGCTCATATTTAGTTATTTCGACAAAAAAATAATAATAAATGTTATGAATATATATGCTAAAATATTTTCGTGACCTCCCTTTAAAATCTATTTTCTGTGTCGTCGTATTTTGAAACGAAAAATTTTAACTTCGGCTTTGATCTATTTTAATGTTGAAGTTTAACGATGCTAAGAAACTAACGAATATAACTATGGCATTTAGAGATGATATCTCCCAAGGCAATCTCGAATTCAAGGAACTATTCAAAGTTCTTGACGGATTCTCGTTCCAGGGCAGTTTCAGGATAACGCTCCCGGGACAATCCTCCTATAACCGTAAATTTATTTGGTTATGGGGGACCAAAAGTAAATGTAGCAAAAGACAGAACAAACACAAAATCGATAAAGATGGTTTACATGGTTCGGCGGATCAAATCCTGCCTATGTCCACAGGCACAAAGTGGGATATATTTTTATTACCAAACCGAGCTCGGCCGACCTGTTTTTCAGGAGGGTCTAAAGAAAACCGAATTGTTTGCTCTCTTTTTGGTGTTTCTTACAAGTAATGGTTAAATGAAATTTTTTTTCCCCTTACAAATGAGATTTCCCTCCCTTTATATGCTAAGGAAAAATACGACACTGTTTCACTGTTCCCATATCTCTATGGCATCATCCACATCGGTTTCCGATGATTTGATGGGCTCTCTGCCCCAATACCTCACCGAAAGAAAACCTGCCATCTGATTTTCTGTCACATCGCGCCGTTTTATACACTACCACACTCAACAATAATGATGCCAACCTGTAAAGATCTCAAGTGGTGATACATGTCAGAGGGAAAAGTCCAAACTATCCATGATCACACGTCAGGCTTCATGAGCACGCCCAAACCGCATGCCGAACTACCCAAAATGCTTCCTATCTGAACCAAAATATCTGAGCTCATCATCCCGATCCAGGAGAAAAGAGAGTACCGAACCGAGCTATGGGGCTAAAGTGGTCCGTTTCGGCTCTGATGTTGTCGGTCTTTGAGACTTGCATCGGGCTGTGCCCTCTGGTCGTCATATCCAGGAAATAGGGCCATAACACTATGCCTGGTCGAGGAGTAATCAATACCCTCTGAACACTCGCCCCTTCAAAATGAGAAAATCTCATCTCTGCCCTTGCTGAACTGTTCTAATACTTTGTCCACAAAATCACCACCAACATCTGTTCCATAGTTCTCGGTTTCAATGAGTTTACGAGTTGGTAATGGAACTACAAAATTGAAAATGTGCTGACCAACTAGTTGGTGGCCGGCTCCAAAATCCATAGAGAAAACTTCCTCGGCAACCAATCAGGTCGTCCCCGGACATCTTTAAGTGCTCCGTCCTTGGGGATTCTGACACCCATCTGTGGGAATGTGCTTCGACCCCCCGCCTTGATTATGATCCACTCGGTGGGACGTAACCTGACCCCGAGCTAGCAATACACAAGGCCACAGTGAGGCAAACCCAGCCCCGAGCTGGTAGAACAAATAGCATCGGCGGGACGAACTCTCACCCCGAGTTGGTGGAACAGATAGCCTCGGTGGAACAAATCTAGCCCCGAGCTGGTGGAACAGATATCCTCGGCAGAACGAATCCAGCCCCGAGCTGGTGAACAGATGAAACTTAATCATGAGGGAAGACTTCAACAACCTTTGAGGCTCCGTGGATCCCAGCGCAAGCGTTCCTTTGCCGAACATCAGAAAAAAACAAAAAGTGGAAACATGCCAAGGTTAGTACAATCGGAGGTGACCTAGCACATACTCCACACAGACCTAGAAATATAACAACTCGGGTGCCCGAGGTAACGTCCTGCATGGTGCTTCCCAAAACGTAATTCTGAACCTTACAATTCAGCGTCTCGGCTAGCCGGGCTATGAATCATTGAGCGACCAAAGCCATGAGGGCAGAAACCTCCCCATGCTGGGTGGCTCTAGAGTCTGCAAACGCTATGAGGGCATAAACCTCCCCATTCTACGCTTCTCCTGATCCGAGGCGGTTAGGCAGATAACTCATGGGGGAAGAAACCTCCCCGTATTCGCCATCCCGAGATGGTACATAAGATCGGTTAGGCAGATAACTCACGGGGAAGAAACCTCCCCATGTTCTCCGTCCCGAGGTGGTACATGAGATCGGTTAGGCAGATAACTCATGGGGGAAGAAACATCCACGTGTTTCACCATCCCGAGGTGGTACATCAAATCGGTTAAGCAGATAACTCACGGGGGAGAAACCTCCCCGTGTTCGCCATTCCGAGGTCTTATGGGATTCACCAGCCAACTCACAGGGGAAGAAACCTCCCTGGGTCCGATTTACCCGATCAATTACTCAAAATACGAGTCATGGGTAGTAACGCTCCGCCTCGGGGGTTTGATAATGACACCCGGGATTGGCATGCCATGAGGGGTTCGCGCTTTTCCCCATGTACTTCATCCCTTGGTGCGCTCTGGATCCTCAAAAGTGAAAGGATCCAGGTCAGAACACTTCCACCCGGGGGTTGATAATGACACTCGGGATTGGCGTGCCACGGGCTTAGTGCCCTTCCCAGCTACTGAGAACCCCTTCGCATTGAGCACATCCCAGGAATATTGAACATGGCTTTCTCATTAATTAATAAGCAAGTAAAATGGATAAGTTTTTAAATTTAAAAGAGAAAGTCATATTCATATTCATGGGATCTACTGCCCATCTTACAACTCTTTGCGGGTCATTTTAAGAGAGGCTTTACAATAATTTAGTGACTCTTGTCTGGTCATCCGACAGTTCTGTGGCCCAAAGAGGTAGTCTATTGGAAATACTTCCTCAGCATCTCGGCGTTCCAGGGCTTCCTGAGCCGGGTACCGTCCAACTGTTCCAAAAGATAGGTACCCAGTCTAACTATCTCCACCACTCTGTACGACCTTTCCCACTTTGCGCCCTACGAGTCTTGCTTTTAGGTATTCAACGTAACTCTTCTCAGAATCAAATCTCCAGGAAGGAAGGACCGAGTCTGAAATTTCTTATTGTAGAAGTGGGTCATTCTTTGTTGATAGATGGCCGCTTTTACTGATGACCTCTCTCATTTTTCTTCGATTAAATCGAGGTGGTTTTTAACGAGCTCTTCATTTTGCTTGATCTCAAAATGCTGAACCCTGTGGGTGGTCATCCCGATCTCTGATGGAATAACTGTTTCACAACCATAGGACAAAGAAAATGGAGTTCCCATGTGGAGTCCTTGCAGGTTGTAAGATGCGCCCACAATACTTCTGGTAACTCTTCAACCCACAGACCTTTACAAGATCCGAGCCTGGCTGTAGGCACTGTATTTTTACATAAAAGTCCCTATGATGAGTCTCATTTGGAGACACTACCTTTTAAGTTGCGGAAATCGCGGGAAACGGACGTCGGAAGGGAAAAGTCAGAAATTGGGATTTTTGTTGGATTTAGTTCGCTTGTTTAGCTTCGGGCTCGCTTGTTGGACCTCCGTTTTAAAACACCTTTAGCCCAAAACCCCGCAAACAATTTAACATTGGCCCCAAACCCTTGAAATACACATCAAACCACACGCCCAAGCCAAGCCCACACACGCCCAAGCCCATAAAACATATCCAAAATAATAAAACACATATTTAACACATGGGAAATTAAAATAAATCAAATAAAATCTAAACAATCACCTACTAAAATAACAAATTACTACTTAAACAAAACAAATCATATACCAAATTAAAATAAAACAAATAAACATCAAATAAAACATTTCCTAATTTAAATAAATCATGTCTCCAATCAAATATATGATATTCCTAATCTAGCCAAATCTTGTCTCTAATTAAATATTTTTTTCCGTGTGTGACACTAATTAAATGGTATCCCTTTTTTACACAAATCTTATTCATTTTCAAACATGGATTCACCCTAGCCTTTGTCTATAAAAGAAACACAATTCCAACACTCCCCCACTCCTAGCCATTCACGCCCAACTCAAGTACAAGCACAAGAAATTTATCTTCTCCTCCTTCACTTTCAAGAACCGAATACACATCCCCCTAAATACCATCCATCACCGAAAATCACCTCACAAATCAACCCCTAAATTTCCCTGCACTGTACGCAAACTGCATCATAAAATAGCCCCTCTGACCACCGCATAAACAACCCCCCCTAAATCCTCTCACTGCACGCCCAAATCAGTTCATATACAACACGTAAAAAGCCCACTGTATTGACTAGTTTTGACGCACAAATACCCCCTGAAACAGTCCAGAAACAACCCCAAAACCTGCTAGTAAATCACCAAAAAACGCAGCCCCTAACCCTTAAAAGAACACCAAAAACAGTCCCCGTTATACAGTAAAAATAGTGACCAAAAACAGCAGCGAAACGGAGTGAAAATAGTAGCCGGAGCAGTGAAACAGCGAGGAAAGATGTGAACCAGCGAACCAGAAGAGTTGTGGAGGGTTAGCCCTTCCGACGGCCTTGTAACGCGCTTCCAAGAGTCGACATAAAAGTTTAGACCTGAGGGCACTTTTCGTATTTATTTTCATTCATCTTTTAATTGTTTTATTTATTTTTTCCGCATGAGAGTCGTTTGTTGATGCATGTTGTGGCCCTTGAATGAATGGGAAATGTGTTGTCTCTTGTGGTATATAAGATGGAAACCCAGACGTAAATTCCGTAGCCGAATCCGAATGGACGGTAGTGCGGTCTGTACTTGGGATACAACTCCACGTACCACTTGAGGAAACAGCACATATTTCGCTTTGTTTTATCTTGTTTGTTTATTATCCGCATTTTATATTCCGCCATTTAATTTCCGTACCATTATTTGTTTGTATTGATGATGTGATGCGCATGGGCTTAGTATGTTGGTCTAAAGGTTCTCTATTTGAGGGAAGAAAAAGTCTAAAAGACTACCTTTACGACAATACTTTGTCGCGCCGGACAAAGTGTGTTTGATTGAATGTGATATATGCTTAATCGTATATGCGAAGTCCTATATTGTTGTCTTTATTTTATATGCATTGTAATGTGATGCGCATGGGCTTAGTACGTTGGTCTAAAGGTTCTCTATTTGAGGGAAGAAAAAGTCTAAAAGACTACCTTTACGACAATACTTTGCCGCGCCTTTTCTATTCCGTCTTTTACTTTATGTACATTGGTTGTTTATGTAATTGATGATATAGTGCGCATGGGATTAGTATGTTGGTCTAAAGGTTCTCTATTTGAGGGAAGAAAAGGCCAAAGGCTACCTTTACGACAATACTTTGCCGCGACGGACAAAGTGTGTTTGGTTGAACGTGAGATATGTTCAACCGAGCATACGAAGTCCTATATCATTGTCTTTACTTTATGTATTGTAATGTAATGCGCATGGGCTTATTTTGTTGGTCTAAAGGTTCTCTATTTGAGAGAAGAAAAGTCCAAAAGGCTACCTTTATGAGAGTACTTCGCCGCGCGTTTTTATTTTTCCGTTGTTTGCTTTCTGTATGTCATCTCTTTGCATAATCATGCATCATTTTGCAATGCGCATGGGCAAATCAAGTTGGATTAAAGGTCCTCTATTTTGAGGGATAGAAGCCGAAGGGCTACATTTGCCACAACGTTTTGGCACGTCAGAAAAAGTATGTTCGATTGAATGTGAAATACGTTTAATCAGACACTCAAAGTCTTATATAGATGTGGGCATATGTCGCATCTCTTTTCTTTCACTTTCATTGTCTATCTTTTGCATCGCATCATTGCACGTTTATTTTAATGTACAACTGCCTCATTAGTTATCTCTTTGCATTATGTACCTAATTGCTTCTCTTTATTACGCATGATTGTACAATTACTATTTCCTTAAGTTTCCATATCCATGAATATGGTGTGCTTATAAAGTTGTATGCTCGCCGTATTTTAATTCACCTTTATGCATGCAAATTGGACATAGGTTATATGCAAATTCGGACATATGTTATATGCAAACTTAGATATGAGCCTTGTACTTATGCATGCGAACTTAGGAGTAAATTATCCTTGAAAATATATGTTGCTTAGGCTTGGTTAGATTATTGCACAAATCATTTCATTACAAATGGCATAAGTAAGGGACCATTCTGAACCCAACGGTTTTGAGGTCTTCCCTTGCGAGGGGTGAGTGCGGCCTTAAATCATTTTCCTAGTTCACACCAGGTGGCGACTCCATTATTCTTCGGTTTAGTCACCCGTGGGCTACTCTGTACTCCCAACTAGGCCGCGAGCCTAGAACAGCATTCTTCATCAGTTTCTGTGTCCTACAGTCTGGTGACTCCACTGGGGATTGAGAATTGGCCCCGAAATAATGTCTTGTAATGATTGTGATTTTTTCTTTAGTTAACCGTGTCTATAGTGGGTTAATGGGATTTAATCAAAGGCATTGTTAAGGCTAGGTAATGGTTTGGTGTCTTCCTTCATTCACTACATTTTTACAAGGAAATGCTGTGAAGGCACCAGGATAATCATGTACTTGTAGCTTATTGTGATGGACTAATTTGGAGGACTCGTTGTTTATTCCTGTCACCAAGCGATAAGAGCCTAAGAGGCTTGGGTTTTTAAGAGAGTTCGCTCCGCCCTCCCTCTGGGGAATCTACAACGGGAAATCCATTTGACAGTCAGTCACACACCATAACTCGTTGGCACGTACCGTAAGGTATAAAAAAAGGTGCACTCATTTGGTCGCTTGAA
Organism: Zanthoxylum bungeanum; assembly: GCA_019454045.1. Classification (NCBI taxonomy): domain Eukaryota; kingdom Viridiplantae; phylum Streptophyta; class Magnoliopsida; order Sapindales; family Rutaceae; genus Zanthoxylum; species Zanthoxylum bungeanum. Next base: position 25,063 of record SKCR01042758.1, read on the forward strand.
CCCTTGAGTGGGGAGTCCTAGTTGTGGGCAATCCTTCACCAGTAAGAGCCTTTGTCCGCACTCCTGTAAACCCACATGTGAACTTTAGTCGTAGAACTAGTAGAAATTATTTACTTATGTTTTTGTTTTGGACCATCGTCATTTGGATCCAGTTGGACTTCTTGTCCAAAGATGTGAACTTGTTGGGCTATTTAAACTGGGACGAGTTCATGTCCTTTGACAATTGGGCCAAGAGCTTCTAAAATGCCGATAGGCCATTTTATATTTATTTAGGGCCTCTCATTATTTGAAGTCGTTTAGCCATGTTATCGCAATGTGTAAACCTGTTGGGCCTTTTCAACAGGGACAAGTTTGCACCACGCAATAGCGTGATTGAACACTTTAAAATGATAATGGGCCAACTAGTATGAAATTTTTTATGGGCTTATATATTACATGCATTGCACGCATACATGCTGACTGAGAATTTTAAAGAAATATCATAGATTCTCGTTGGGTTAGGGAAGACTCACTAAGAGGCCAATAACAAATATGAGTGGATCAGAAAATTAGGTATCTCGCATGGATCAACTGGAGAACGGTCTCACCAAGATTACTGAATAGTTACAAACCTTGGCTACTGTTGTGGCTAGTATGGTTGTGCCCCGTGCTGCGGGAAATTCTGAGAATGTGAGGTGTGAGGAGCCTCTGAATGGGTTGGGGATGACATCCCCACTTTCGATGATGATATGGCCGAGAATTCCGCAGGGAGAATAGCCGGGTCTCAGGCTGAATTACAGAAAATTTGTGATCAGGTAGAAATGGTTACCCGCAAGATGAGGGGTAAACATGAAGACTTGTTGGACTATGAGGCGATGACCTTTGAGGAACAGCTACCGGCTTAGTTTAAAATGCCCGACATAGCCAAATTCAATGGGAATGGGGACCCGATGGTCCATCTCCGGCAATATGTCTCGGTTATGATTTCAGTGGGCCTGTCACAGTGCCAAGTTCAGAAGATGTTTGGGATGTCGCTTGAGGGGGCACCCGTAGTGTGGTACCATAGCCTTGAAAGAAAGGTTAAGGAAGATTGGAGAGGATTGGAAGATACTTTTCTAAAGCAGTATGTTACAGATTTGGAGATTGACTTGTCACTCCGTGACTTGGAGAATACCAAGCAGAAGCCGGAGGAAAGTTTCAAAGAGTATGTAGATCGCTGGAGGAGCCAGCTTCTGAAAATGCAGACTCGTCCTTCGGAGAAGGACCAGATCAAAATGATCATCAAGGGCACCAAGCCCTCTATTTATGGTAAGCTGAGGAGGATGACTTCAATGATTGCAGATTTTCGACAGTTGAGGGAGACTGTCATGGATATCGAGGAGGAGGAAGCCGAGAATAGGAAGTTTTATGGCCAAAATAGGAAGATTTTCGGGGGGCCCTCTGAGACCAAGCCCTCTACTGCTGAGGTTGCTACTGTTAGAAACAGACGATTCTCCAATCTTGGTAGACCTTTGTCAAAGTGTTTGAAAAGTTGAAGATGCAAGGACTTCTAAAACCTTTGGAACCTAGGCCATTCCCAAATCTTGTGCCACTGCATATGAACCTAAACCAGTATTTTTTCCATCAAGAAAAAAAGCCATGACACCGACAATGTACCCGCCTTAGGCATGAGGTCCAAAACCTCATTGACTCCCATAAAATACCAAATCCAGAAAAAAAACAACCTAACACATGCCAGAAATCCCTTACTTAATTACCACTCCATTCCACCACCCACCTACATGATCAACTCCGGCCTACCCGAAATCTTTGTCCTCCAAAATCTCAACCACTAGACTTCTTGCATTGAGATAAGGGATAACAGTAGTAAAGAACCATAGGTCGAGGAAGAAGGCGATACTGCGAATGATGAAGCTGTTCTCCCTAGTTTATTTGATCCAGCATTTTTATAAAGACATTGGTTTTGTCTACTTGTTCGAACCTTTTTTTTATGATAATAAAGGCGTTCATTTCGTTTACTTGTCTGAGTCTCGTCTTTTCAACCTGTAACATGAGTATATTTGACAAAAGCATTCAACCCTGGCACTATGATACTCAACGATGTTTAGAACACATGGAGTCCTCGGAAGAAGCAAGCAGAAAGGACAGGATATCCATTCAGAAATTGGGAAATGGGGCAGTGAGACTGTCAGACTTGGAAGGAAATGAGTTCACCGAGCCGATCAATGTGGGTAGATTCAAAACAATACTTTCCCTAAGGAAGTGAATAATGGTCATCAAGGGAATTGGTGGAAGACCTAACCCAACGGGATGGGAAACTCATTCACGCATGCATGCATACACGTAACATATTTTACATTCCTTTTTGTGTTTTTTGTTTGTTTTGTATTCACAGGTTTTGAAGAAGAAAGGGAGAAATCGGCAAATGAAAGCCAATCAGAAGCATCAATATGACATCAACAGTTTGGGGATGAGTCCCAGGGTTGAGGCCCATATCAGTATCAGTCTAGGGGGAGAGGCCCACCTCAGTACCAGTTTGGGGGCGAGGCCCACATCAGTATCAATTTTGGGGCGAGGCCCACATCAGTTTGAGGTCGAAGACCCACTATCTTGAAATAGTTCGGGAACAAGGCCAGTGAATAAAGCCCACATTCAGTACAGTTCGGGAATAAGGCCCATAGTCAACATAATTCGGGAACAAGGCCTAGGGGAATAACGCCCTATCTTGAAACAGCTCGGGAACAAGGCCCATGGAATAAAGCCCACATTTAGTACAGTTCGGGAATAAGTCCACAGTTACATAATTCAAGAACAATGCCCATGGGAATAACGCCCTATCTTGAAACAGTTCGAGAACAAGGCCTAGGGAATAAAGCCCACATTCAGTACAGTTCAGGAATAAGGCCCACAGTCAATATAATTCGGGAACAAGGCCCAAGGGAATAACGCCCTATCTTGAAACAGTTCGGGAACAAGGCCCAGGGAATAAAGCCCACATTCAGTATAGTTCGGGAATAAGGCCCACAGTCAACATAATTCGGGAATAAGGCCCAGGAGAATAACGCCCTATCTTGAAACAGTTCGGGAACAAGGCCCACACATTCAGTACAGTTCGGGAATAAGGCCCACAGTCAACATAATTCGGGAACAAGGCCCAGGGGAATAACGCCATATCTTGAAACAGTTCGGGAACATGGCCCAGGGAATAAAGCCCACATTCAGTACAGTTCAGGAATAAGGCCCACAGTCAACATAATTCGGAAAAAAGGCCCAGGGGAATAACGCCCTATCTTGAAACAGTTCGTGAACAAGGCCCAGGGAATAAAGCCCACATTCAGTACAGTTCGGGAATAAGGCCCACGGTCAACATAATTTGGGAACAAGGCCCAGGAGAATAACGCCATATCTTGAAACAGTTCGGGAACAAGGCCTAGGGAATAAAGCCTACATTCAGTGTAGTTCGGGAATAAGGCCCACAGTCAACATAATTCGGGAACAAGGCCCAGGGGAATAACGCCCTATCTTGAAACAATTCGGGAACAAGGCTGACCGGCGTAAACACACGCTTATAACGTAAGCGCACGTATCGTTAAAGTAGTATAAAAATATCGATCCCACGAGGACTTAATATCTAATCTATTAATTTTATGTGGTCAAATAATTACTATTATCTAACAGGTTGTTTGATTGATTTGAAATGGTGACGATTCTAAATTTAAAAACAAGTAAATAAAATTGTTTTCGAAAGTAGGTTTTAAGAAAATTCAATATTAAAAACTATCTAGGGTTGTGATTTCTTCCAATATCATTTTAAAGATGAAGTGGTTATCTTATAGTTGGGTAATATATTGATTTATTAACCTGGAACACTAAATTATGTAAAAGCCTCTTCCGATGGTCAACTACAAATATCCAGTATAACCCAATTGAACCATATGTCTATGTCAACCAAATTACCTGGATTCATTAAGATTAAGTTCCAATTATGGCTACCCCCGCCCGACAGGTATATTCCTATCATGTAAGGAAATCTATTAAAGGGTTATATATCCTCAAGGAAGATCGTGGGCTATTGAGTCTAAGTTCTTAAACTTAAAATCCCTATGTCTAGTTCATTTTAAGTTTACCAATTCAATTTTATTAATGGCCAGTTAATAAAAAGCATTAAGATTAAGACTCAATAAATAAACCTTTATATTACCCAAACTATAATTTAACCCCTTATAAACCGGTGATATTGGATTTCATCACAACCCCAGATAACTGGCTTAGTTACGACACATATTTACGGGTAGTAAAAATTTAAATAAAATAAAAGATATAATGTAAATTCTGAAAATTAAATACTGAAAAGTAAATAGTTGAAAAGTAAAAAAAAAAAGTAAAAAGTAAAAGTAAAAAGTAAAAAGTAAAAAAAAAAAGTAAATTACTGAAAGTAAATTGCTGAAAAGTAAATTACTGAAATTAAATAAAGTAAAAGTACAATAAAAGAAAATGCTGGGGTTAGAGGATCAACTTTTATTACTACTATTTTAGATATCTCCCTTAATATAATATATTAACTTTGCGTGATAATTACCACCAGCCATATAGGCGGTATCCTGATTAAGTCAAATTAATAATTAATTACCAACCGACCAACCAGGCGATATCCATACTTAGTCAGGTCAAAACCAATTTATAATTAATTTCCAACCGGCCATATAGCGGTATCCTCATTAAGTCAAATTTTAAATAGTTTATATTTTATATTTAAGGGAGATTAATCTAGATAGCAATAATAAAAGCTTTACCTTTTACCCCAGCAAATGGGAGTTACCTCCTCATTGCTTGAAAAATAAAAACTGCAAAAGTAAAGAAAGAAAATGTTTGTGCGTAAAAGTAAATTGCGGAAAGTAAAAACTGAAAAGTAAAGAAAAGAAAGTGTGAAAGCGGAAATTAATTACTAGAAGCTGTAAATAAACAAACAAGATACAATCTTCTTATTTATTCATTTGGAATTTCAAAGAAGAAAGTATGAATTTTACAAATGAAATGGCTTGGTATTTATAGGCAAAATTTTGCCTATATCAAATCATCAATCAAATTCTCCACCAAATCCATTATTAATTTCTCCACTAATTACTCCACCAAATCCATAATTGCTCCACTAATGGATTATCTTGTTTGGTGTTGATTTGATAATTTTTATTAATTATTTATTAATTTATATTTTGCTTTAAAAATGATTGATAATGACTTTAATAATTACACATCACACACTTCTGGATGGTTCATCAATTTCGGTCATGCAATCTTCAGAATTCGAAATTATTTTCTCTTTCAAAGTTTTAGATCTTTGAGTCTTCTTTAATTTGGCACTTGAATCAGCTCAATCCGATATCTGAATAAAACGTTATGCCCAAAATACGACAGATGCGCAAAACTGGAATTCCCAAAACTGTACTTCGTCAAAACGCCTTTTCAAGTTTCCAATCTCCAAAATTAATATATCAAGTCCAATAATTCCCTTATTTGACCCATATTTCATCCTAAATGATTTCATTGAGACCCAATATTATTTTATCTGCAAAATAAACTAAAACACATCAAAACGTTCATCAACCCGAGAAACTAAACAAAATATTAAGTTAAAGGGGCAGTAAATATTGATATATTTTCCGCTCATCAAAGGCCCAGGGAATAAATCCCACATTCAGTACAGTTCAGGAATAAGGCCCACAGTCAACATAATTCGGGAACACCCAAGGGAATAACGCCCTATCTTGAAAAAGTTCGGGAACAAGGCCCAGGGAATAAAGCCCACATTCAGTATAGTTCGGGAATAAGGCCCACAGTCAACATAATTCGGGAACAAGGCCGAGGAGAATAACTCCCTATCTTGAAACAGTTTGGGAACAAGGCCCAGGGAATAAAGCCCACATTCAGTACAGTTCGGGAATAAGGCCCACAATCAACATAATTCGGGAACAAGGCCCAGGGGAATAACGCCCTATCTTGAAACAGTTCGGGAACATGGCCCAGGGAATAAAGCCCACATTCAGTACAGTTCGGGAATAAGGCCCACAGTCAACATAATTCGGGAATAAGGCCCAGGGGAATAACGTCCTATCTTGAAACAGTTCGGGAACAAGGCCTAGGGAATAAAGCCTATATTCAGTATAGTTCGGGAATAAGGCCCACAATCAACATAATTCGGGAACAAGGCCCATGGAAAAAAGCCCACATTCAGTACAGTTCGGGAACAAAGCCTAGGGGAATAAAGCCCAATTTCAACACAGTTCGGGAATAAGGCCCACAATTAACATAATTCGGGAACAAAGCCTAGAGGAATAAAGCCCACTTTCAAAACAGTTCGGGAACAAGGCCCAGGGGAATAACGCCATATCTTGAAACAGTTTAGGAACAAGGCCCAGAGAATCAAGCCCACATTCAGTACAGTTCGGGAATAAAGCCCATATTTAACACAGTTCGGGAATAAGGCCCACAATTAACATAATTCGGGAACAAAGCCTAGAGGAATAAAGCCCACTTTCAAAACAGTTCGGGAACAAGGCCCAGGGGAATAAAGCCCTATCTTTACACAGTTCGGGAACAAAGCCTAGAGGAATAGAGCCCACTTTCAACACAGTTCAGAAACAAAGCCTAGAGAAATAAAGCCCACTTTCAAAATAGCTCGGGAATAAAGCCTAGGGGAATAAAGCCCTCTCTCAACGCAGTTCGGGAACAAAGCCCATATTCAATATAATTTGGGAACAAAGCCCAAAGGTCAAAGCATCTCAGGATAACAAGTAAGTTAAGCAACAGCTGGCGAGCCAGGTAAGTAAAAATGCATGCATAACTTTGATAGGATTGTCATTGTCACACACTGCACAAGTCCCATCAAAGTGGGGGCGACTGTAGGCACTGCATTTTTACATATAAGTCCCTATGATGAGTCTCATTTGGAGACAATACCTTTTAAGTCGCAGGAAACGAACGTCGGAAGGGAAAAGTCAGAAATTGGGATTTTTGTTGGATTTAGTTCGCTTGTTTAGCTTCGGGCTCGCTTGTTAGACCTCCGTTTTAAAACACCTTTAGCCCAAAGCCCCGCAAAAAATTTAACCTTGGCCTAAAACACTTGAAATACACATCAAACCACACGCCCAAGCCAAGCCCACACACGCCCAAGCCACTAAAACATATCCAAAATAATAAAACACATATTTAACACATGGGAAATTAAAATAAATCAAATAAAATCTAAATAATCACCTACTAAAATAAAAAATTACTTACCTAAACAAAACAAATCATATACCAAATTAAAATAAAACAAATAAACATCAAATAACATATTCCTAATTTAAATAAATCATGTCTCCAATCAAATATTTGATATTCCTAATCTAGCCAAATCTTGTCTCTAATTAAATATTTTTTTCCTTGTGTGACACTAATTAAATGGTATCCCTTTTATTACACAAATCTTATTCCTTTTCAAACATGGATTCACCCTAGCCTTTGTCTATAAAAGAAACACAATTCCAACACTCCCCCACCCCTAGCCATTCACGCCCAACTCAAGTACAAGCATAAGAAATTTCTCTTCTCCTCCTTCACTCTCAATAACTGAATACACATCCCCCTAAATACCATCCATCACCGAAAATCACCTCACAAATCAGCCCATAAATTCCCTGTACTGCACGCAAACTGTATCACAAAATAGCCCCCTGACCATCGCATAAACAACCCCCTAAATCCCCTCACTGCACGCCCAAATCAGTTCATATAATGCACGCAAAAAGCCCCATTGTATTGACCAGTTTTGACGCACAAATACCCCTGAAACCGTCCAGAAACATCCCCAAAACATGCATGTAAATCACCAAAAAACGCAGCCCCTAACCCTTAAAAGAATGCCAAAAATAGACCCCTTTATACAGGAAAAATAGTGACCAAAAATAGCAGCGAAAACAACAGTGAAACGGAGTGAAAATAGTAGCCGGAGCAGTGAAACAGCGAGGAAAAACGTGAACCAGCAAACCAGAAGAGTTGCGGAGTGTTAGCCCTTCCGACGGCCTTGTAACGCGCTTCCAAGAGTCGACATAAAAGGTTAGACCTGAGGGCACTTTTCGTATTTATTTTCATTCATCTTTTAATTGTTTTATTTATTTTTTCCGCATGAGAGTCATTTGTTGATGCATGTTGTGGCCCTTGAATGAATGGAAAATGTGTCGTCTCTTGTGGTATATAGGATGGAAACCCAGACGTAATTCTGTAGCCGAATCCGAATGGACGGTAGTGCGGTCTGTACTTGGGATACAACTCTACGTACCACTTGAGGAAACGGCACATATTTCGCTTTGTTTTATCTTATTTGTTTATTATCCGCATTTTATATTCCGCCATTTAATTTCCGTATGATTATTTGTTTGTATTGATGATGTGATGCGCATGGGCTTAGTATGTTGGTCTAAAGGTTCTCTATTTGAGGGAAGAAAAAGTCTAAAAGACTACCTTTACGACAATACTTTGCCGCGCCGGACAAAGTGTATTTGATTGAATGTGATATATGCTTAATCGTATATGTGAAGTCCTATATTGTTGTCTTTATTTTATATGCATTGTAATGTGATGCGCATGGGCTTAGTACGTTGGTCTAAAGGTTCTCTATTTGAGGGAAGAAAAAGTCTAAAAGACTACCTTTACGACAATACTTTGCCGCGCTTTTTCTATTCCGTCTTTTACTTTATGTACATTGGTTGTTTATGTGATTGATGATATAGTGCGCATGGGCTTAGTATGTTGGTCTAAAGGTTCTCTATTTGAGGGAAGAAAAGGCCACAAGGCTACCTTTACGACAATACTTTGCCGCGCCGGACAAAGTGTGTTTGGTTGAATGTGAGATATGTTCAACCGAGCATACGAAGTCCTATATCATTGTCTTTACTTTATATGTATTGTAATGTAATGCGTATGAGCTTATTATGTTGGTCTAAAGGTTCTATATTTGAGAGAAGAAAAGTCCAAAAGGCTTTATAGATGTGGGCATATGTCGCATCTCTTTTCTTTCACTTTCATTGTCTATCTTTTGCATCGCATCATTGCACGTTTATTTTAATGTACAACTATCTAATTAGTTATCTCTTTGTATTATGTACCTAATTGTTTCTCTTTATTACGCATGATAGTACAATTACCATTTCCTTGTGTTTCCTTATCCATGAATATGGTGTGCTTATGAAGTTGTATGCTCACCGTATTTCAATTCACCTTTATGCAAGCAAATTTGGACATAGGTTATATGCAAATAGGTTATATGCAAATTCGGACATAGGTTATATGCAAACTTAGATATGAGCCTTGTACTTATGCATGCGAACTTAGGAGTAAATTATCCTGGAAATATATGTTGCTTAGGCTTGGTTAGATTATTGCACAAATCATTTCTTTACAAATGGCATAAGTAAGGGACCATTCCGAACCCAACGGTTTGAGGTCTTCCCTTGCGAGGGGTGAGTGCGGCCTTAAATCATTTTCCCGGTTCACACCGGGTGGCGACTCCATTATTCTCCGGTTTAGTCCCCCACATGCTACTCTGTACTCCCAACTAGGCCGCGAGCCTAGAACAACATGCGTCGTCAGTTTCTGTGTCCTACACTGGCCTTCAGATTCGCATTGATTGTTTTGTTTGTCGCCTTGACCTGTCCATTAGACTTGGGGTGAGCTGGTGAAGCGAATCTCATGGCGATTTGGAGGTCTTCACAGAGCTTCCTGAAACCTTTGATGTCGAATTGCTTCATATTATCAGTGATGATGGCCCGAGGGATCCCGAACCTGCAGATGATATTATTCTTCACAAAGTCTGTCACCTTCTTTTCCGTGATTGTAGACAGGGGTTCGGCTTCTACCCACTTGGTGAAATAGTCAATAGCAACTATAGCGTACTCAGCCCGACCTCGCCCTGCTGGCATTGGCCCAATGATGTCTAGCCTCCACTGGGCAAATGGTCAGGGGCTGACTAGAGTGGTCAACTGCTCCGCTAGCTGATGGTGAATGTTTGCGTTCTTCTGGCATCCCTCACACTTTCCGAGCTATCTTCATTCCGTCCTGATGCATGGTCAGCTAGAAGAATCCATGTCTTAGCACCTTATACACAATTGACTGCCCCCCGACATGACTCCCAAAAATCCCTCCATGAATCTTTCTTAGCACATAATCTGCTTCCTCATTCATAAGACATCTCAAAAGTGGCACCGTATACCCCATTTCGGTACAAGACCCCTTCAATGAGGCAGAATTTAGAGCTTCAGTACTTTAGCCTTCTTGCCTTCTTCTTATCTTCAGGCGTCTCCCCGGTCTCCAAGTACTTCCTAACCGGATCCATCCAAGAGGTTTTCCCCTACATCCACTTCCATCATCTCCGGCTCCCCCACACTCTTCACCTGAAGGCAAATCAAAGGGATAGTTCTAGGCTTCTCCGACTTAATTGATGATGCCATTCGAACTAGTGAGTCTGCCAGATGGTTGTTTTCCCGGCCAATCTGCTCGAACCGTACATTGCCCATTTCCCCAACCAACTTCTTTACTTTGGTAATATAAGAATCGAACATGGAACTCGTCTTTTAACTGTTGGATGGCTAGTTGGGAGTCGCTCTTTACAATCACATCTCTTACGCCAACTGCCATGCACAGCCTTAAACCAGCCAAAATGGCCTCATATTCGGCCTCATTATTTGTTGCCTCAAAGGTGAATCTCAAGACATACACCACATATTCGCCATCACTGCTCTGCAATACAATCCCCGCTCCGCAACCTTGTGAACTGACCGAACCGTCCATTGATAATTCCCATTAGGTCTCCAAGACTTCCAAAATCTGTGGTCCTACGAACTCGACCACAAAATCTGCTAAAGCCTGCCCTTTTACTGCCGCTCTTTGGAGATAGGATATGTCATGCTCACTCAGTTCCACCGAATACTTTACTAACCGACCCGAGACCTCCGGCTTATGTAGGATCTGTCTTAGATGATGGTCGGTATAGACCTCGATAGGATGAGCTTGAAAAATAAGGTTGCAGCTTTCGGGCTGCCGTAATCAAGGACAAAGCTACCAATTCATGGACCAGGTATCTAGTCTATGAATCCATCAAGGCCTTACTAGTATAGTACATCGGCCTTTGGACCTTGTCCGCCTCCTGCACTAGCACCGAGCTCACAACATGCTCAAAAATAGCTAAGTATAAAAACAGAGTCTCACATGGGACCGGCTTGGCCAAAAGTTGGGGCTGAGCTAAGTATTGCTTTAACTGCAGGAAGGCTTCCTCGCATTCTTCCGTCCAACCGACCTCCTTCTTTGCCTTATTGACCAATTTGAAAAAATGATGGCATTTTTCGGTTGCTCAAGAAATAAACCGATTTAATGCAGCTCGGCCTGTTAAACTCTGCACCTCTTTGACCGCCCTAGGGGGCTTCAATTCCAAAACGGATCGGATCTTCTGCGGATTTGCTTCTATACCCCGAGAACTGACCATGTATCCCAAAAATTTACCCGACGCTACATTGAATGCGCATTTCTCCTGGTTTAGTCTCATATTATACTTCATCAACAACTCAAAAGTCCCCGCGAGGTTGACCAAGTGATCCTCATGCATCTTGGTCATCGTTATCATATTATCAACGTACACATGCATGGTCCTACCGATGATGGGCTTAGAAACCTTGTCCACAAACCTCTGAAAGGTAGCCCCAGCATTCTTCAACCCGAAAGGCATCACCTTATAACAATACAACCTCTGATCTGTGATGAAAGTTGTACTCTCCTCATCCTCAGGATGTATCTTGACCTGATTATATCTCGAGAAGACATCCATGAAACTAAGCAGCTCATAACATGCCGTTGAATCCACTAGCTGATCCACATTCGGGAGTGGGAAACTATCCTTCAGGCAGACCTTGTTGAGATCGGAAAAGTCTGCACACATCCTCCACTTTTCGCTGGCCTTCTTTACCAAGACCACATTTGATACCTATTCCGGGTACTTCACCTCTCTGATAAAACCGGCCTTTAACAGCCTTTCCACTTCGGCCCCTATCGCCTCGCAGCGCTCCTGATTGAAGATTCTCCTCTTCTACTTGACTGGTTTATGAACCGGATCCACTGTTAAACGGTGATTGAAGAACTTGGGATCTATCCCGGGCATGTCGCCATGCCCCAAAGCGAAAATGTCCGCATACTCTTTCAAAAACTTTAGCAAGCCTTGCTTCAGGTTCTTCTCCAAACCTGCTACACTTTTATAATTTTCCATGGGCCGAAGAGTTCTATTGATTCCAACTTCTCACCGGCCCCTAATTGGGCAAAATCTTCGCATTGTGGATCTGGAGATTCAACTGTCACCTCATCTTCTTCTCTCTCTTTCCTCTTCTGGTTGTCTTTTTCAACGCAAAGAGTCTCATTTGAGACGGTAGCAAAACAGCTCCTGGCTATTTTCTGGCTTCCACACACTATCCCAATCCCATCTTGGGTGGGGAACTTCAACTTTATAAACAGTAACATGACATTGCAGCCTTCGTTTTCATCATGAAAGGTCGGCACACAATAACTTGGTAACTGCTCATACAGTCTACCACCGTAAAGTCCATCATGATCGTCCGGGTGCGGGGGGAGGTCCCGATTTTCATGGCCAGCTGTATTCTGCCCAAGGGAACGATTGTTGCACCTCCAAACTCGTATATGGGCGTTCCATCCAGGGTCATAATGGCATACTCCACCCACAGACCCTCCAAGGCTTCCTTGGAGATGATGTTGACTACACTCCCCGGATCCACCAAGATCCTATACACCTCGTCCCTTCCTATCTCCGCCTTGATAATCAGTGCATTGTCATGGGGGAAACTCACCCCATGGGTATCCTCGTCCGTGAACATAATGGGGACCGACCGACCCCTCTAAACCTTCAGAGTCTGCTTCGTCGTCAATACTTCCGATCCCCGCAACCTGCTGTAATTATTCTTTGACCGGTTTGAGTCTCCGGCCAGTATCCTCCCACCAGCAATGGTATATATTTGTCTAGGTTTCTTTCGTTTCCACCAGGAGGCCATTATCTTGGATTTCCCTGACGATCTGAGCCAAAGGCTTATTCAAAGGAGTGTACACTGTCCCTCCGACCTCATGATTTACTTGTGCCTGAGCCCTCTTCTCCTGTGGTACATTGTTGGGAGGCATTAGTCTGAACTCCCTTTGTCTTGGAGGTGGCTTTCTCAATTCTCTATCTGGCCTCCGTGATACCTCCAACCTTATCACCTTTTCTCTCTAAGTTCCCCATCTCCGGGCAACCTTCTCTTCTTCCTCCATCAGAACAAACTTCCTGGCCAACTCCAAGGCGGTGGCGTAATCCGGTATGTTCTGGACCCTCAGTTGAGTCCACAACTTCCCGACCTCCAAGGCCCCTTTGAGACTTTCCAGCACCTCCGATGATTCGTATGCCCCGACCTCGAGCACCAAATTGTGGTATCTTTCATTAAAATTATTTAGGGGCTCATCATCCCCCTGCTTCATCAGTATCAACGCTCCCACCGTCTTCCTTGGAACACACGCTCCTTTGAAATGTCGAATGAAATATTTCCTGAGCTGAGAGAAACTACTAATGCTTCCTGGGGTCAAACTTCTGAACCAAAAAATCGCGGGTCCACATAGAGTTAAAGGGAACACCCTGCAGATGGCCTCTCCCACCATCCCTTGGACCTCCATCAACAAAACGAAACTTTCGATGTGGGACTTAAGGTCGGTATGGCCCTTGTAGGATATCATAGATGGCATGGTGAACCGCCTAGGGAATTTTGCTGACAAGATTTCTTCCGTAAATGGAGATGCCATCTCTCCGTCCCGATCATCTCCTTTATCTGCCTTCAAGTTTTCTTCCCACTTCTTCATCTCCTTTCTGAACCAGGCTTTTATCGCGTTGTCTCCCGCAGACTTCTTCACGGCTGCTACCCCGTGCACGACGTGTGCCATGACTGGATGTCTCCCGATCCCCTCCACCATGTCTTTTGTCTTCCCCGTTCTTAGAGCGTGGGCTATTACTGGAGGACTCTGACGTTTTCCTCTCCTCTTCTTCTCCCCACATTCTCTCCGCCTGCAAGGCTCTCGCTATCACAACTGACTTCACCTTCTGGGGGATCCCTCCTCTCGGGCTCATCGTCCCCGCTTTGGTCTACAACCTTTTTTTCCTTCTATTATCTCGTTTCTCCTCTGACTTGGACCACCCACTAGCCTTTTCATCGTTCATCTTTTCTAACCTTTCCAATTTTTCCATCATGGCCTTCATGAGGGTCTGGCTCGCCTCCTTGTCCTTTCTCATGCTTTCCTCCATTTTCCCTATCCATTCTGTTGTTGAACTCTCCGACGATCTGTGGTTCCCGTCTTCTATCATCGTCTCACTACGCAAGCTGTTTTTTGTTCTTCTCCCCATAGACGACGCCAACTGTTGACAGGTGATTCTCGTTCCAGGGGCAGTTTTTGGATAACGCTCCCGAGACAATCCTCCTCCAACCGTGAATTTGTTTAGTTATGGGGGACCAAAAGTAAATGTAGCAAAAGACAGAACAAACACAAAATCGAAAAAGAGGGTTTACGTGGTTCAGCGGATCAAATCATGCCTACGTCCACGGGCACAAAGTGGGATATGATTTTTATCACCAAACTGAGCTCGGCCGCCTGTTTTTCAGGAGGGTCTAAAGAAAATCGAGCTGTTTGCTCTATTTTTAGTGTTTCTTACAAGTAATGCTTAAATGAAATTTTTTTTCCCACCCTTACAAATGAGATTTCCCTCCCTTTATATGCTAAGGAAAAATACGACACTGTTTCACTGTTCCTATATCTCTATGACATCATCCACGCAGGTTTCCGGTGATTTGACGGGCTCTCTGCCCCAATACCTCGCCGAAAGCAAACCTGCCATCTGATTTCCAGTCACATCGCCCAGTTTTATACACTGTCACACTCAATAATAATGATGCCAACCTGTAAAGATCTCAAGCGGTGATACATGTCAGAAGGAAAAGTCCAAACTATCCATGATCACACGTCGGGCTTCATGAGCACTGCCAAACCGCGTCCCGAACTACCCAAACTGCTTCCGATCTGACCCAAAATATCCGAGCTCATCATCCTGATCCAGGAGAAAAGAGAATACCGAACCGAGCTACCGGGCTAAAGTGGTCGGTTTCGCCTCTGATGTTGTCGGTCTCTGAGACTTGCATCGGGCCGTGCCCTCTGGTCGGCCATATCCGGGAAACGGGGCCCGAACACCATGCCTGGTCGAGGAGTAATCAATACCCTCTGAACACTCGCCCCATCAAAAGGAGAAAATCTCATCTCTACCCTTACTGAACTGTTCTAATACTTTGTCACAAAAATCACCACCAACAAAAGTTAAAAACAAAAACTAAAAATTATTTTAAAAAAAGCACTGTTATTTTGCATCTAAACACTAAAATTATAATAATAATTAAGCACCATGTTTTTTACCCCATGAAAAAAACAAAACAAACCTCATTCCACATCAACCCAACAAACAGATTAAAAATAGATCAAATGGGTGTAAGGTGCTCGATAAAAATCATTTATTAGGGTGGTTCGATGAATGTTTTAAAATTGTTAGATCAAATGAGAGAGAGACGCCATTATTGTTTTGATTTTTGAAGTTTTTAGAGAGATAATATATTTTTGGTTTGAATTCAGAAAAACGATTTTTTGCTACATTAATAATTATTATGTTTGTCAAATGACAATTTGACTCTAGCTTGCGACATCACTGTTAATATATTAGGGTTGGTTCGATGAATGTTTTAAAATTTTTAGGATATTTTCGAACTTTCGATTGATTTTGGGGGAGAAAAATTAAGGGGGTGTATTCAATTAGAATTTTAAAAGATTTTTTAGGTTAAATAAGTCTTGTGGTATTCAATTAAGATTTTTAAATAATCTAAAAAGTCTTGTGGTATTTATTTACTATTGGGATTGGGTTTTTTTAAAAAGGGTTATTGGTATTAATATTTAAATCAACTTATAATAAAAAGTCTCATGGTATTGAAAAACTTACTTATTTTGAAGGATTTCTTGATATATGTGATTTTGTTTTTAGTGAAAAATATAAATATAAAACCCTAAAACAAAATCACACTCCTACTATGCCTCTAAAGATTTTTTTTGTCTGAGAACTTGACTTAAGTGGTGGTATAATTTGTGTGAATAAACTCTATTCCAAATTGATGTTTGTTTTTTAAAATAAAAGACGTCCAGCCAATGAAATTTTTATTTATTTATTTTATATAAAGATAATCCAAGATTAGCAATCCAAGATTTTCCTCATGTATATGATCATGAACTTGTCTACACGGCTACATTATTTTGGGCTACATTAATATTCCCTATATCACAACTTTTTTTTTTGAATTAACATTTCTTTGATTAATGTTTTTCTTTTATGAGAAATGAAATCATAAATTATTGTTTTACCAAGAGAAGTTTTTAAAGTTCTTTTTGTAAAAATGATTTGTCAATAATTTTTAAGAGTTTGAAAGAAATTATAAAATTATTGGTTGTCTTGTTTTCATGTTTTGAAAAACTATTCTTAACATAAGCGTATAATCTCCATAATCCAAAAAAAAATGAGGACCAAATTACAGACAAATACTTCATTCCATAAGCCATCTACAAATTGTTCAAAACTCATTGACAAACATGGAGGGAAAGAAAAGTTTACAACATATGCTAAATCAATTTTTCATGGCCTAAAATTTTCCACCTCTAAAGTCACACTATTAATTGATTTTTTTTAAAGAAAAAATTATCTCAAAACACCATAATTTTAAATAATGCTATTAATTTGACATTGCCATTAATTTCAAATCTTTATTGCATATTAAACATAGTATTTGAAACATAGTCTTTAATCTATATGTGGTCCTTTCAAATCTTATAAATTCTTATGATATAAATCTTTTAAAATCTAATAAATAAAAAATCCTGATTAAAAGAAATTTCATAAAATCTTATAAGTCTTTACATTCTTTAAATGTCTTTTAAAATCTACTGAACTTATTTATCCATAAATAATCTTTTAAAATCTCAATTGAATACACCCTAAATTGCCTAAATTAAAATGCAAAGGAACAGAAGGTGGGGGTATTTTGTCAAGGATCTGGGGCCATTTAGTTTCCGTTTTCCTTTGAAAAAAGCAAAAACAAAAACAAAAGTGCTTCTGGTATCCCCCAAACCCCAAGAAGCGCTTTACACGCAAATCCATCAACCCCACCCACACGAGCGGTTCTCGGTTTGCATGCACAACACACAGCGTTACATACTTTGGTAATTGCAGAATAAGCAACAATTAGCATTTAAAAAGATCACTCTATTCAATTATCCTGTGGGTGGGTTCTTCACTTCTATTTTCTTTTCTCCTCTTGAAGTTTTTTACTTTTTTGGAGTCACAATGAATCTTCAAAATTTGAAGAGTGATGATGATGTTTTGAATGGAGTTCATCAAGACAAGATCTTTTTGGCTCCTCCTTCTCAACTTATTCTGTCAAACGCTTTTGGGATTAAAAATCCTGAAATGGAGTTTCAGGTTTTGAGCCCTTCTATGGAGAAAAACAAGAAATCATGGGGTTTTAAGGCAGTTGTTGAGAGAGATGGGGGTTTTGGGGTTGAAAATAATAAGGGGCTGTGTTTGAATTTGGGTGATCAGGAAGTTGAAGAAATTATTAAGAGCCCTGCTGCTGGAAAAAGTGGCCACATTAAGCTCTGTGCTAGAGGCCATTGGAGACCAGCTGAAGATACCAAGCTTAAAGAGCTTGTTGCTCAATATGGTCCTCAAAATTGGAACTTGATTGCTGAGAATCTTGAAGGAAGATCAGGTAATAATGTCCCCGTAATAGAAGAAAAGCTGTTACTTTTTTAATTTTTTCTGAGTTGGGTATTTTGATTTATTGCTGTTTGTTTAATTTTCCAGGGAAGAGTTGTAGATTGAGATGGTTTAATCAGTTGGATCCAAGAATCGACAGGAGGGTATTCAGTGAGGAAGAAGAAGGCAGGCTGTTAGCTGCTCATAGATTTTATGGTAACAAATGGGCATTGATTGCAAGATTGTTCACTGGAAGAACTGATAATGCTGTTAAGAATCATTGGCATGTGATCATGGCTAGAAAACACAGAGAGCAATCCAGCATTTATAGGAGGAGAAAGCCCTCTGCTTTCAAAAACAACAATACTAGCAGTGAATCCACTATCTCAAGCAACAATGAATCTGCTTCAACAATCACTGATCTTTCACTCGCTCCCACTTCAGCTAAAATATCCCCAGGATATTTGAGTAAGTTTTCTCTAATGGGTATATTTGCTTTTTCACTGATTGTTTTGTTTTAATTTTGTTTATTGAGTTTTTGTGTTTGATAAAGGTTGTTCATCATCCGGAGAAAAGGAGATTACAAATGGAGATGTTCACAAAATTTATGACACTGGCAGAGGAGCCATTGGAGGAGTGGTTATGAATGTGGAGCTATCCGGCCATAATTCAGATTCAAATTCAGAAGATTCAGCAACTGAGTCAGTAGCTAAAAACAACTCCAACAATAAGAACAACAAGAATGGGGAAAATGAGACTAGCAATGACAAGTTCAATATGCCCTTCATTGATTTCCTTGGAGTTGGAGCTTCCAAGGAGCTGCTTAAGAAAAAGTTCCGTGCATTAGAAGAGCAACCATTGAGTCTCTGTCTGCAGTAGTAGGGTCTCTTATTTCAACAGTCTTTAATGTACATAAGTACCAGTTCCATGAAATGGCAAAAGGGAGCAATTGAAAAGGTTCAGAAAAAATAGAGAGAGGGCTCATGAGTAGTAATTACAAGTTATTTATATAATAATTTTCTGAGACTTGTAGTAGTTTTGGACTTATCCAAGCAAGTAGATTTTGCTATTATTCTCTGCAAATTTTATGGCAATTTTCTGCAGCATGCTGTTAATGCTAATGCAATGCAAAGCCAAAGTTGTTTCTCTTATAACTTTCTGACTTATAAATGAACCTGCCCATCTTTCATGACTTTTAAAGATGTTTGGTATACTTTTGACCATTTTTTTAAAAATATATTACAGATCTAAAATCTATTGGGAGTCTAAATACATATATTTATAACGTATCTCAAGAAATCTATCGAAACTAAACTTTGGTAATCTGATATTCTGATTCATAAATGTTCAGAGAAAAATCTACATCTATTCCACATTAAACTAGCTAGAATAAGATAATTGAACCCTTATTGCTCTTGCACGAGCTCGAACTCATTCCCATTCAAAGCACACGTGTTAAAAATGGGCGCTAAGCCTATAAGATTTTTTTGCCATGTTATAATTGTGTTTCTTCGGCTTTTTCACTTTGTAGTATCATTATGTCAATATCATAGGCCTACCATTACAGTCACTTACTCACCTGATGCCATATTTTAATGGGGTCTACAAATTTTGTTTGCATGAACTTTTTAACAGTTCCTTATAAACATGACATTATAGGATCCTATTATTATGCAACATCAGTTAAGCAATTGCAGTTTTTTTTTATTTTTTATTTATTTTTTATTTTTTGGGTTACTACCATTATACATTGGGCAAATCCTTATTTGTATGTATATATATATATATATATATATAAATTTAACTATTATCAATAAAAAAAATGTGACTGATATACATTATAGATCTCTTCATTCATTTGAGAAGGATTTTAGGAATTAGGATATGATTATAAAGAGTAACCACTCTTAATTAGTAGGGCATGTTTCATGTAGGGATGGCAAAATAAATTGATAAATTGAGTTTGTATTGAATCCTTAATGAATCGAATCAAAATATGATGGATTCGTATTTGATTTGTTATTAAATAAATCATAATATTAGGATTCGTATTCGATTCGTTTACTAAAAGAATCGAATACTAATATTCATTTAGTCATGACATTATTTTTTTTTAATGGCACAAATTAACATAATTTATTTATATTAATTCTTCATAAATGCATACATATGAAATACGCAATTAATAAATTTATTAAAAATAGCTCACCAAATATAGATAATATTATTTTTAACCTTAATTGAAAAATAACAATAACTAATAAAGAAAAATAATAAATGAATCCTAAATGAATAAATGAATCGGTGAGCTTAATGTATCAACCCGATTATCATGACGCAATCACAATGGTTATTTCCTACAGTGTGAAGCTGTTGGGTTTTCTAGGTCAAACCAAGATCAAATTAAGCATATAAACGTGTGAATACATCAAAATAAAGTAGCGGAAATACTCACTTTGATCGGCTTTTGGATGCGATGAACACAAAAAATCTTCATGAGTTTCGGCCAAGCCTTCCATGGTAGTCCTCCTTGTGTTGTTCTTCAAGCTCCAAGCTTTGAGAATGATGATTTCATGCTCATGAATGAGTTTCCCTATCACTTTTGTGAGACTCCTTGTGTGTGCTAGCATCATTGAAAAAATGCAACATTTTTTCTATTTCCCCTTGTGTAACTCTCGGCCATGAGAGAAAATGGAGAAGGAGAGAAAAATGGCTTGTTGCCGTGAGGAGGGGAGATGGAGAGAAAATGTGTTGTGTGGTTTTTGATTTCAAAAATCAAATACATCTTATACTTTTCCAAAAAGTGGTACAAGGCTTTAAAGTCTTCTAACAACTCCCATCAATCACAAAAGTGACAAGCATCACATCACTCAAAGTTGTTGTGACTTCCATCACAAGAATAACTAATGATGTGACGCGTGATGTGACTTGTGGGCCCCACTTGATTCAAAATGTGAGTGGGCCCGCAAACACTCCCGGGCTCGGTTTCGCTAATTCCGAATTAACGAATTTTCCGTTGCGACATAATTAAATCAAATTTAATTAAATAATTATGCCTAGCAAAATTACTATTCATGTCGCTCGCGAATTAATTCTAAATCAATTCGTTAGCCAGAATTAAAATCTAATTTTAATTCCGCGTCGAAATCTAATTTCGCTTAATATATCGAATATATATTAATTTATCGATTAATTCCAAATTAATCGCTCTCTCTTTAAATAATATTTTATCCCAGATAAAATATCTCCGTAATTAATCCTAGATTAATTTTCTCTCTCTTATAATTAATCCTAGATTAATTATGTGCGAGTCATACGTCATCGGTGAATCTTTGGGAAGCGACAGATGAGATCCCTGGATATGTTGCCAGTAAATCCTGTCATCGGACTATCCGAACACGTACGTACCTAGTACTACGTTTTTACCGATTTATAAGACATGGTTGGTTTCTAGCAAAGCACCGTGCCTACCCAATTCTCTAGAAATATTCTTAAATGAATATGTAATCTATATCAGGCGTAGTATACATAGTATTGCGTATTGCGATCCAGTATCGGATGTCACGTGCTAGGCCTCGGGCTGGAATTGTGTCTGCCCCGTACGAAGCACATATCAGATCTCTGGTAACTAGTCTCTATAATCGGATAAATATGATCTAGTCATATTATCCCGATAGCTGCAGCATATAAGAGTACCAGTTCCTTATCATATGTGACCATCATCTCCATATGACTGAAGTGATACTTCCATCTTGACATCACACCCAATACACTACGATTCTCAATATACCCACAAGAGGCTACACAGAACCTGTTAAAGCCATGGACGACCAAAACCAAAGTATATTGATTGTCGCAAGTATTAGCGATGCAAGTCTCAGGTTAAGGCCAAATACACCTACCCTGATTCGGACTTCCATAGACACATAGTCATACTACCAATGGAATTCTGAGGGGTCTATCCAGAGCGAAGCTGTTTCCGTACCATCGGTAAATACAACCTCCTATTACACTTGCATGAGTATCTAATACCCAAATATATGAGAACTATGACGTTATGCTCCCACAACGCGCACAAGTGCAATACTAGTCTATTCCGCATTATCGATGTTCAATCTCGATAATACTACGACTAGAGATGTTTTAATGATTAAACCTTAGTGGATTAATACTGTCTCATATCTTATTAATCCGGAACTAATCATATAGACTTTTATCATTTATATATCCCGATAATCCAATTACAAATGATAAAAGAGCAATTTCCTTTGTCACATAGTTAATTTGTACAACAACACCATGTTCTGTACAAATAGTGATGCTATGGGTCATAATTGTCCAACAATCTCCCACTTGGCCTATAGCTAATCACTCAAGTGTCTTACACTTAAACTATGTACGGGTCGCTCAAACTTCTGCTGAGAAACTGCTTTCGTCAGCAGATTTGCAAAATTATCATTTGATGCGATTTATTCGATCATTACATCGCCACGATGTATGATCTGAACGAATCAGATGAATAGTTGAAGTATATACTTGGGTCGTTGATGAGACCATTAATTCTTTAGCCTGTGCTGTAGCCTAGCTCAGCTGCTAACAAAACTACTCCTAATCCAATTAGGATAATATAAATCCAAAGTGTTTCTATTGCCGCCTCAGCTGCAGCAATATTCCGCTTTTGTTGTTTATTCGGCAATAATATCTTGCTTGGAAGATTTTCAGCTCACTGTTCCGTTATTCAAACTATATAGTACCTTTATTACGACTTACAGTCGTTTTTTTCGGTATGGAAACTTGTAGCAGTGAACCCAGTCACTTCAAGTTCTCATTCTCCATGGTTTAAGAAAACATCCTTAGTTCATCTAAGATACTTAAGGATATTCTTAACATCAATCCAGTGACCATCACATGGATTGGCCTGATTGTGACTCCATATGCTCAAAGCATATGAGACACCAGGTCGCGTACATATCTTTCAATGTACGAGTTCTCGAAGAGTGTTAACAACATTTAGATCTATCCCAGTAGATCCTTATTCCTAGAATAAAGGTTGTCTCTCCCAAGTATTCTACGGAGAATTTTCATGAAAGTCAAGCTTTCACCGATTGTATTAAGGGAATATCATTTTCAAGAAATGATACATCATCATTATTTCGGACAATCACTGTCAGTGCGCTCCCACTAACCCTCTTATATACACAAGAATCATTTTCATTTTGAATTAAATCATATACCTGTAGGGGTTTTAGGGGCTAAATCCGGTAACGCAGCGGAAGCGGTGGAAAATTGTATTTTCCGATTTCAAAAATTTTTCTCGGATTAATTAAATAAACATATATATTTAATTATCCAATAATCAAATTATGAAATAAAATTCAAATAAATCATATTTAAGTGAATTTACCGAATTACCCTTACACTTGGTATTTAGTCCATTTTAGTCCGAAATTGATCAAATCAATTTTGAATGATTCTAAATCATTTCTAAGATGAACTTAGCATGTTCAAAACATCAAAACACCAAGGGCAACATAAATCCCCATTTTTCTTCATTTGGCCGAATGCACCACTTTGGTGCCAAAGTGGTCACTTTTTCATTTCATGCATCAAAACACATCAAGATGTAATCCAATGAACATGAAACTTTATATGCATCATATAAACATCCAAATGCACAACATATATGAAAATCCCCAAATTTGGAATTGGTCATGAACCCTAATTTTTCAATTTCTTCAAATTGGATAAATTAGACCAAATTGGTTAAATCCAATACTTCAATCATGTTTCTTCCATCCAATCAAAATCTCAACACAATGAAACAACTCAAGATCAAATATAGGTCATTTAAGAGTGGGTCAACAACTCTATATTAGCAACAAGGTTTCCAAAACCATAAAATAACACTTATTACTACAATAGCCATAAGCTTCCTTCATCATACATGCTCTACACTTTCACCAAAACTTCCATCATCAAAAACACAAAGAATAATGAAAGAAATAACCTAAAAACATCATATGTTAAAGCCTAGATCCTAAGGAACATTTTCCTTTCTAATAGTAAGTTGGAAACACTTACTAAAATCCAAGCTTTCTTTGGTTTCTTCTTTCTTTCTCACAAGCTTTATTTGGTTTCCATTAATGGAGTTTTCTTTTAAAGTGTCTTGGGTTAAGAATAATGAAATGAAAAAACAATATATACTTGTATCATAATGGCCTTGACCGAAATTCACTAAAGGAAATACAAGTTTTGTAATTTCAATTTCATTTCACTTTACATTTAGTCAACTTGCATAAATATCCTAATAACACTTTATTAGATATTTAATTAAGTCAAAAAAGGCAACCAAAAAATATAACTCTTATATTTTAAGGTCATGGCCGAATTTATGAAGAAAAAATAAAGAAAAATGATATTTCAATTTTAAACATTTTAAACAAATATCAAAGAAGTCAAATCCAATTTGACTACCATTTCATTTACTTTAAAGTCAACATTAAACACTTATAATCATTTCCTAAATTTATCATTTGGTGATATATTTATATTTTAATTATATTAATCATTTTACAATTAAATAATTAAATAATTAATTAAATACAAATATAAAGTCAACATTAAACACTTATTGATGATATATGTCAAATACCTTTATTTGACTATTTATTAATGTGTATTTAATAATATCATATATTAAATACAAATCCACATTAATTAGGAAATGACGGTTCGGCCCGTTCGCATGTATTTTTCGTTTAACGATTAAACGATTTATAAATAATCATCAGTATTCATAAATGTTGCTCTAGTGCTCTACGAGTATGTTTCATTTTTGAGACTCTCTAGATTCAGGTATATATGTCACGAAATCCAATTTCATGTCCATAATCTATCCACCCATAGATTATGACGATCACAGATAATCTCGCTGAATCATACAGGTCGAGGTCATTCCATACGTATAATCCCTCCGTCACAGGTATCCGGATAAATCCCAGAGATATAGATGTAAACGTCAAATCTCTATAGGTATTATCCCGTCGACGTATCTATTAGCAATCTCTAAATAACATTCGGAACTTACTTCCGAAGTATACTGTGGCCACAGATTTAACAGACTGCTAATTATATATGGACTACCTATGCTCTTTACACAGAACTGACGGATCCTATCTTGATACACACAGGATATCCTGAGGATCGGTCCACACCCAACGAACATGCGGAGGTTTGATCTAAATAGATCGGTGACGTGACTGGCATCTAAGTGTGGAGGATGTCTCATACATCCACAGTGGTATCTCAAGTCGAAGGACCACTATGCTACTCAACCCGAGAAGATTCTTATTGACGTTGGTGTACCATCCATTAATAATCTTCGGTGAGCCGTTTAGTGTTTATCCACTATAAACACCTACACGTCTATACGAGTCTCCCTAGACTAATGGTTCATTGGGATAAACCATCGGACCAAGTCTCGATATACGACATGTACTGGTCTCAACGGATTTGACTAACCGACCTGTGTTAGCAAATCTTGACCAGGAACTATGTTTGATAATATACATATAGCAGTGACACTTCCCAATGTCAATTACAAACTAACTTTGTAACTATGTACTGCATTATATATTATCGGGCCTTTGTTTAATATATACATATCACTAAACCAATTTAGTTTCAATCTAATCGTAATCAGATCGAATACGTATATAAAAATAAGAGGTGCAACCACAAATAAGTAATATTATGGAATAAATGGATGTTCGTATTCATGAATCAGACATAAATACGGTCCGGATTGGCGCTCTGAGCACCAACCCCAACAATACCATTATGATTACATCAAAACGATAGTTCCAAGAACACAATGCTTGCTTCAACCCATAAATGGATCGATTAACTTGCAAACCTTGTTTGCTTGTTTTGGTACGACAAAACCATCAGGATGTTGTAAACATCCTCCAAAAGGTTTCCGTTTAAGGAAAACGATTTTGATGTTTAGCTGCCATATTTCATAAATGAAACATGTAGCATTAGCAAGCATTATCCAAATGGATTTAACCATGGCAACGAGTAAAAGGTTTCGTCGTAATCGACATAATGTTGATAACGATACCTTTTCGCTACAAGCCTAGCTTAGTACGTTGTATGTTGCCATCCATGTATGTCTTCCTTGAAGACTTATATAGTACCAATAGACACAATACCTTCCGGTACATCAACCAGTGTCCAAACTTGGTTGGTATACATGGAATCCATTTCGGACTTCATGGCATTTTGCCATGATAGGGAGTCGATACCTTGTATCACTTCCTCATACGTAGTCAGTTCGTATTCCTCAATAAGATTGACATCTTTATGAGGTGAGATCAGAAACCCATACCTCCCAGGTTATTTTCTGACTCTCTCCGACTTGTGCGGTTCTTGTGTATTCGAAGATTATTGGTATAGTTTCATCCCTGATGAACTATTTGTGTTCCGTTAAGGAATCAGTGCCTGGAATAGTATTACTCTGATTTTCATCGAGTTTTACTTTCCTCCCACTTACCACTGCATATAGGTATTCCTCTTAGGAAAACCACATGGCGAGCAACAATTACATTGTTCTCTAGTGAGTTTTATAAGTACTATACTTTGGTTTCGCTAGGATAACCTACAAAATAGACACTTATCCGATTTGGGTTTTAGTTTGGTATCATCCAAACATATGCCCAACATTCCCAAATCTCCAGGAATGAGAAAACCCAGTTTCTTTCCTGTTCATATCTAATATGAAGTCTGTCAAACAGATTTTCATGGAACCTTATTCAATATAAGTATTGCACTGTTTAATGCGTATCCCTTGAAGGAAAATGGTAGCTCAGAGCGACTCATGATTAACCTTACTATGTCCAACAAGGTTCGGTTTCTCTGTTCGGACACACCGCTCAATTGAGGTGTTCCGGGAGAAGTCTACTGTGAAAGAATATTATACTCTTTCAAGTAATTGAGAAACTTATTGCTTAAGTATTTTCATCACGGTCCAATCGTGATGTTTTAATACTCTTGCCGGTTTGTTTTTCTACTTCGTGTCGAAACTCTTTGAATTTATCAAAAGTTTCTGATTCGTGTTTCAAAAAAAACACATAACCATAACGCGATGCCACATCCGTAAAGGTTACGAAGTGTTCATATCCACCTCTAGCCTAGCTAGACATGGGCCCACTTGTGTCACTATGAACGAGGGCTAACAGATCGGTGGCACTTGCACTTTTACCAACTAAAAGGTGTTTTAGGCACTTTGCCTAATAAACTAGGTTCGTAGACATTATTTGAATAGAATCAAATATGTCCAAGTACTCACTCTTCGAAAGTGTGGATATACGAGTCTTGTTAATGTGTCCCAGACAACATTGCCATAAATAAGTCTCATCTAATTGATTCAGTTTGAGCTATTTGTTTGTCATGTCATACGTTTGAGATTCATTTATATTCAAAATATAAATACTGTCATTCACATCTAATGTGTTTATCTCAATATCATCTTTATAAAATAAAACACTTAGTGTTCTAGAATATAAAGGTATACCCGCAACGGGTTAAACTTAGATATAGAGATAATGTTTCTAGTCAAACTAGGTACATTTTAACAATTTCCTAATTTAAGTACATGCCCAAAGGGTAGTTACTAAACTTAGGATTCTACGGTTAAAACAGCGACTCTCGTCCCGTTTCTGATTCGCAGGTAAATCTTAACTGAAGTCATTCTCCTACTAATCAGCAGATTCTGCACATCAGTACATATCTATGTACCACATCTAGTATCAAAATCCAATTTTGAAACTAATAGTGAACATGTGTATGACAAACATATTTGAAGCCGAAGCCTTGTCCCTCTTCATTTCCTTCATGTCTACCTTGTCCATACGGCAGTCACGCTCCAGTGACCCCGTTTGCCACAGTTTAGGCAGACATCTTGGGATATGTCCTTTGTCGTCCTAGAAGACTTGTGATGATTTTACCTTTGCCCCTTTAGAAGCTTTGGCTCTACCTCCTAGAGCATAGCCATCAACTCTCCAAGAGTTTATTCTTGGTTCATAATGAACCTGCCCCAAATTTCGGGTAGAGACTATAAGATCAAATTTTTGGCAGTCTCAGCCACGTAGGTAATGCCCAGCTAACCTAGCTGATCTATGTCAGCAATCATCTACGACACCTAGTGCTTGACAGATGTACCCTCTGACATACACGAGCTAAAGAGCTTCTTATGCAGTTTGTACTTCTAAGATCTAAGAATAGATCTATGAAGATCTTTAATTTCATCATCATGGTTCAAGGATCTAATCCTTAATTTTGACGACAGAATTAAAGTGTCATTGCGGTAAGCATAAAGGATTGAGCACTAAAGTTATCATCACATGAATCTTCTAAAGATCATGTTCTACTATTTGCTCAACTCTGGGCTTAGGCCCAAGAGGTTTCTCTATCAAATAAAGTAACTCCTCAGTTCCCAGGACTATCCTAAGGTATTATTCCCAATTTGAAAATTAAAGCCCCTTAAAGACATTTCCTCACAGGATTATGTTTTAAACGCTAATCTTTCAGTTATCTTGATTTCAATAGTCCAACTATCCAATCAACGATTTCAGGTACTATTGATTATGATGATTACTATAGTCTAACTATATAATCAACTATAATTTGATTGGTTAAATTCAAATATATATTGATTACTATAATCTAATTATACAATCAACTATAAATTGAAGTAGTTTGAATACAGTCCAACTGTTTAATTTAAAACAACGATTAAATATTGGTCCAACTAATATATTTATTTAAGTAATGACAAAAAATTGAAATGAGCGCGTATTGGCAAGTATCTAGACGAAATTGCAAATTTAATACTTGCCTCCCACTATTTTTTCGGCGAGCCTCTAACCCTCTGTTGAGTACTCAGGAAAATTTGTTTCCTAGTGTGCTAGGATCCCGTTAAATAACACACAACCTTGACTTTGGCCAACAAGCTGTATGATATTTAACTAGGTAGATCTCTAAGATCAATTGGATCTCATCCAATACCTAGATCCAGTAGGTAGACATCCAAATCTGAAACACATATCTAATATATGCCAATATATCCAATATATTTCCTAACCTTTTTCCTCTGAATCAATTAAGCCTTGGCTTTGGCACAACAAACTTAATGATTCCAGTTAAGCGGGACCCATTGACCTTGGAAAGCTTCGTAATCGATGTCGATGGACAAGAAGTGATCTTGACTTTGGCCAACAAATCACAACTTGGACAAGACATGCGATATGGAACAAAGCCTTCATGATTCAAACACATCCGCGATGGACAAAGGTCTTGACTTTGGCCAACAAACCAGTGCCAATCTTGGATCTTGAGAATGAATCATTCAATGGAAAGAAAAACGCTTAATATTTGTTGAGGGTTTTTCGCGTAATTGGCAACCAATTAATTATCTTTGATTAGGTCTCATCATACACCCTTAAACATGCATTCTAAAAGCATAATAAGGCGCGATAAATAAATTAATAATGATATGTGGATGGATATTTAAAACAACTTGTTCCTAGAACAAATCTCTCATTTTCCTCTCTCCCGCTAGCACAAATCTTACTTCTACCCAATTACATAACACTTCTAAAGAAACCTCATTTACATTGAGGGGAATATGTGAGAAGAGAAATACAAAGAATCAAGAGGTAATAGGTAGGACACGCAGGTCCAATTTAATAAATTCTAAATTTATTACAACAATTTCCAAAATTGCCCTCACCATCTAATATCCATCCGATATACATTATTCATACATCACATCCATGTATTCACACAAAGCATGTTATCAATCAATCTAATCCAATTAATTAATATGAAATTAATGACCATCCAATGTTCAAACAACGATTTGATTTGCACGAGTCCGACTCGTTTAAGAATAAGTACTCAAAATACGAATTCTTGAATTATATCAAAGTACAAT
The DNA here is from genome assembly GCA_019454045.1 of Zanthoxylum bungeanum. Taxonomy (NCBI): domain Eukaryota; kingdom Viridiplantae; phylum Streptophyta; class Magnoliopsida; order Sapindales; family Rutaceae; genus Zanthoxylum; species Zanthoxylum bungeanum. The sequence continues at coordinate 54,927 of SKCR01042758.1, forward strand.
ATTAAATCCAATTTAATTTGTATTCAATACTAATTCTTTATTTAATTCCAAATTAAATAATTACACTTTATTAATGAGCCTTTACAACTTAGATTCTAAATCTAATCTTTACGGGTCTCAAAGCCCAATTAACATCCAATGTCAATTTAATTAAAGACCAATGGGCTTTCAATTAATTTATAAGGCATAGACTTTGGCAACCAAATCCCAATAAGGAATCACCCTTTTGCCAAAAATCAATTTAGGCCCATTAGGCCCAATTAAAATATTAAATGCCCATTTAATCATATTTGGACTTTATGGAAATGGTTTTAGGCCCAATTGGATCCAACCAATTAACCTAAACCAAACTTGGCCCAACCAAGCCCATTAAGCCCAAATACAACTTTATTAGCCCAATTCCAAATTTAGCCCAACTAATTAAATTCCAATATTCCAAATATCATAATTCAATTAACTAAAAAGCATTAGCCATAATCAACTACTTAAATCAATATTTCCAAAATACCAATTTACATAATTAATCATGCTTTCTAATTATCAATTCATGTCCAACATAATTGAAGCAAAATCAATCCCATTCATGCTTTGAAGCTCACGACAATTAGAGGGATTTTAAATCTGATTTCGATTTTCATCCAATTAAATCCAAAATCAATTTATCTCATGTCTTCCAACTCATCCAATGATCAAAAAACAAAATTACCATGACATTAGGGCATCTCAAACTTTCGGCCAAGCCAAACTTTTGTGGAAAAAATAATCCAATTCAATTTTCATCAAATTGATCATGCATAACTCTAAGTTATCATCATTCAAGCATAATCAAACAATCAATTTTATCAAATCATGCTCAAATAAAATTTACCCAAATTTTACCCTAAATCAATTTCATGCTTAATAATGGCTCTGATACCATTGTTGTGTTTTCTAGGTCAAACCAAGATCAAATTAAGCATATAAACGTGTGAATACATCAAAATAAAGTAGCGGAAATACTCACTTTGATCGGCTTTTGGATGCGATGAACACAAAAAATCTTCATGAGTTTCGGCCAAGCCATCCATGGTAGTCCTCATTGTGTTGTTCTTCAAGCTCCAAGCTTTGAGAATGATGATTCCATGCTCATGAATGAGTTTCCCTATCACCTTTGTGAGACTCCTTGTGTGTGCTAGCATCATTGAAAAATTGCAACAATTTTTCTATTTCCCCTTGTGTAACTCTCGGCCATGAGAGAAAATGGAGAAAGAGAGAAAAATGGCTTGTTTCCGTGAGGAGGGGAGAGGGAGAGAAAATGTGTTGTGTGGTTTTTGATTTCAAAAATCAAATACATCTTACACTTTTCCAAAAAGTGGTACAAGGCTTTAAAGTCTTCCAACAACTCCCATCAATCACAAAAGTGACAAGCATCACATCACTCAAAGTTATGTGACTTACATCACAAGAATGACTAATGATGTGAAGCGTGATGTGACTTGTGGGCCCCACTTGATTCAAAATACGAGTGGGCCCGCAAACACTCATGGGCTCGGGTTCGCTAATTCTGAATTAACGAATTTTCCGTTGTAACGTAATTAAATCAAATTTAATTAAATAATTATGTCTAGCAAAATTACTATTCACGTCGCTCGCGAATTAATTCTAAATCAATTGGTTAGCCCGAATTAAAATCTAATTTTAATTCCGCGTCGAAATCTAATTTCGCTTAATATATCGAATATATATTAATTTATCGATTAATTCCAAATTAATCGCTCTCTCTTTAAATAATATTTTATCCCAGATAAAATAACTCCGTAATTAATCCTAGATTAATTTTCTCTCTCTTATAATTAATCCTAGATTAATTATGTGCGAGTCATACGTCATCGGTGAATCTTCGGGAAGCGACCCATGAGATCCCTGGATATGTTGGCAGTTAATCCTTTCATCGGACTATCCGCACACGTACGTACCGAGTACTATATTTTTACCGATTTACAAGACATGGTTGGCTTCTAGCAAAGCACCGTGCCTACCCAATTCTCCAGAAATATTCTTAAAGGAATATGTAATCTATATCAGGCGTAGTATACATAGTATTGCGTATTGTGATCCAGTATCGGATGTCACGAGCTAGGCCTGAGGCTGGAATTGTGTCTGTTGGGGTTGGTGCTCAGAGCGCCAATTCCTGGTTGTATTTCTTTTGAATACTTCTGTAAAACATTATTATTATGAATAATATATGCAGTTTCTATAATATAATCTATCTTATTAAATGGTAAAGACGTATTGACCTTAGAATGATTAGTCATGATCCTGTTGCAAATGCGTCGCAATGGACATTGAGTAGTATCATGACGTTGTCATTCTCAGACAGTTCCTGGTCAAGGTTTACACTACTTGGTCAGTATAGTAAACCCGTTGAGACCAGTACATGTCGTATACTGGAATATATGATTCCAATCATTTCTCAATGAACCATT
>SKCR01042759.1:0-57456 GCA_019454045.1 Zanthoxylum bungeanum
TTCTTTAGATTTATTTAAATATTCTGATGCCAAAAATAGAGAAGAATTTGCTAAATTTATTTGTATGGCACATATTTCTTTAAGTTTTGGTGAAAAAATTGATTTTACTAATTATGTTCGAAATGCTTTAAATCATGTTACCTGTAAAATGACTAGAAATACAACAAAAATATCAACATTTTAAATTATACAAAGATGATAAAATTATTTTAAATGAAATATTTAAATATATTAAAGGTCGTCTTTCTATTTGTTCTGATATTTTAAGTGATCATTGGCAAACACACTCATACATGGTGTGATTTGTCATTGGATTGATACATCTGGAATATGCAAAAATGGCTTATCGAATTTAGAGTTTTTGATAAGCAACATACTGTACAAAATATTTATAAAATGATTAAAGTAATTTTTTATGAATATGATTTATTAGTAAAATTTTAACAATTAGTTTTGACAATGGTTATGCAAATATTGCATCAATTAGAGATTTAAAAGAAATATGCCAACCAAATTTGGGAGGTCGATTTTTTCACGTTCGTTGCACATGTCATGTCTCACATGCCATGTCCTTAATTTATGTGTTAAAGATGGTCTGACTTTTTTAGTACATCACATTAATCATATTAAGATTGCACTTAATTGTATTTGGTCATATTCTCAAGTTAGGAGAGAATGGGCCAAGTTTTGTAAATTAAATGGTGTTAAATCAGTAAAATTTTCACGAGATGTTCCAACTCGTTGGAATTCAACTTATTTTCTTTTAACTCAAGTTTTCCAATATAAATATGTATTATGTAGTTGTTCCTAACATGTTCAACATATAACAGTTTTGCCTAGTCAATGGGATATTTATGAAAAAAATTAGAACTTTTAAAAGTTATTAATAATGCTACAAATATTTTTAGCTGAGATTATTATCCTACAATAAATTTATTTCTTGTTGAATGTTTGAATATTGTTGGTACTCTATATGAGAATGCTGAAAGTTCTGATGTTAATAATATTGTTTTAATTGAAGCTATTACTGTTATGAAGAGAAAATGATTAATTTATTTTAAAGACATTCAATTACTTTATCTTATTGCCATAGTTTTTTTATCCTAGATTTAAATTAGAAGGTTTAAATAGTGTCTTACTAACTTACTATACATATTTAAGAATAGCTGATGAAATTAATATTATAAAAATAATAGATAAACTAAAAATTGATTTAATATATATATTTAATGATTATGTTAGAAGATTTAACTTGCAATCATTAGGACAATCTAGTACCGAACCCGTAATACATTCAAGACTTAGCGTAGTTGAACGTTGGTTACTACAATGAAATAAAAATATAGGGATAACACGACTAACAACTCGAAATTAGATAATTATTTATCTACCAATTTCGAGTTTCCTCCTGAAATTTAAGTGCGTAAAAATTTTCAAATACTTGACTGGTGGAACCGACATCAAAATATTGATCATGTTTTATCAACTATTGCTAAAGAGATGCCGGCAACACCTGTTTCCACCATTGCGGTTGAACAAGCCTTCAGCTTATGAGGCAATATTTGAAGGGAGACGACTTTCATTACATCCAAGCATTTTAGAAGCAACAGCATGTGTGGATGATTCGACCCAAGTTGATTTTGTTGGACAATTATGACCATAGCGTCCTATTGTACAGATCATGGTGATGTTGTACAAATTAACTTTTGACAAAGAGATTGCACTCTTATCATTTGTTGATTAGATCACCTAGATATATAAATGATAGGAGGTCCCTATGATTTGTTCCTGGACCGAGAATGATATGAGACAGTATCAGTCCACGAAGGGATAAATCATTAAATATCCCCTAGTCAGAGTATTATCGAGATTGGACATCGATAAATCGTAAAAGACTAGTATTGCACTTGTGCGTGTTGTGAGGGCACAACAGCATAGTTCTCGTATATTTGGTATAGGATACTCATGCAAGTGTAATAGGAGGTTGTGTTTTACGATGGTACGGGAAACAGCTTCGCTCTGGATAGACCCCTTCGGAATTCCATTGGTAGTATGACTACGTGTCTATGGAAGTCCAAATCATGGTAGGTGTATTTGGTCTTAACCTGAGACTTGCACCGCTAATACTTGCGACAATCAATATACTTTGGTTGAGGTCGTCCAGGGCTTGAACAGGTTTTGTGTACGCCAATACTGGGTATATGAGGAATCGTAGTGTGTTGGGTGTGATGTTAGACGGAAGTGTCACTCCAGTCATATGGAGTTGATGGTCACGTAGGATACGGTACTCGTTCTCTTAAGTACTGCAGTCATCGGGATAATATGACTAGTCATAGTTATCCGATATAGAGACTAGTTACCAGAGATCCGACATGTGCTTCGTACGGGCAGACACGATTCCATCAGCCCCAGGCCTAGCACGTGATCATCCGATACTGGATCGAAATACGCAATACCACGTATACTACGCCTGATATAGATCGCTTATTTCCTGTAAGCATGTTTCCGGAGAATTGGGTAGGCATGGCGTTTTGCTAGAGGCCAAATTGTCTATGATCGGTGTATACGTAGTACGAGGTACTTACGTGTTCGGATAGTCCGACGACCCGATTTACTGCCAACATATCCGAGGATCTCATGGGTCGCTTCCCAAAGATTCACCGATGACGTATGACGCGCACTTTAATTAATCTGGGATTAATTTAATGAGAGAAAATTAATCTGGGATTAATTACGGAGATATTTTATCCGGGATAAAATATCAATTAAAGAGAGAGAACGATTAATTTGGAATTAATCGACTAATTAATATATTCGATATATTAAACGAAATTGGATTTCGACGCGGAATTAAAATTATATTTTAATTCGGGCGAACGAATTAATTTAGAATTAATTCGTTAGCGACGTGAATAGTGATTTCGCTAGGCGTAATCATTTAATTACGACGCAACAGAAAATTCGTTAATTTGGAATTAGCGAACACCGAGCCCGGGATTGTTTGCGAGCGCATTCGCATTTCGAATTCGAGTGCGGCACGCAAGTCAAATCAAGCATCAAATCGCAAGTCACATCAAGCGTCAAATCACATGTCACATTGAGTGATGTGACATTTGAGTGATTGATGTGAGTTGATTTGTGGTGATTGATAAGCATTTAATGCTTTGCTTTTTGAAATTAAAATTGGTAAATGGTTTAATATTTTTGGAAAATATAAAACCTTTTACATTTTTTTTTATTTCCACTAATTCTTTCTCTCTCTGATTTACGGTTTTGGCAATCTTTGGAGCCAAAACCCTCTTCTTCTCTCTCGGTCATGGACCGATTTCTTCATCTCTTGCTCTGGTTTGACCGAAAGAAATTGGAGAAGCAATGATCTTGTTGCAAGATCTATGTGCTAGCACACTCATGGAGGAATACAAAGGTGATAGGGAAGTGAGTTCGTGAGCTTGGAAGCTTGGAAGCTTGGAGCTTCAATGATGTCCATCAATGGCCGAATCTTGGAGGAGGAAGACAAGCCACGCCGAGCAGTCCACCTGTGCGCAGCTCACTGCGAGCAAGGAGGAGCAGTGCGTTTTCTTCTTCGTTGCATCTATACCGATCCATGTGAGTTTTTCCGCACCTCATATGATATGTATTCAACTCGTTTTTTTGCTTATAAATGATCCTTAGGACTTGATTGAAACCCAACAGATTTGAGGCAACAAGAAGATGCCCCAGATGACTTTGAAGACTTTTTTAATAATTCATCTGCAAGTGCTAGTGGAACGGGAGTTGAAGGATCAACAGGTACAGATAATGATGATGATTGATGAGTAAATAATATAGTATGGGGAACTATCTTAAAAATATAATGGAACTGCGTGAGCTTTAATTTCTCTCAACCAAGAGAATACTGATGGAGTTGGTGCTTGGAGTGTCAATCCGAATAATGTATTGTACATTATATTTTATTATTTATTAATAAAATAACTATATTTTATTTCAAACCTTATTAATGTTAATGTCATTAAGCATATTAGATTGATATGTAAATATGTTAAGAATTACATCGACCTTAGAATAGTCATGTAGTAATATTGGACACTAGGTGGTCCGATATTGGGATAGTATTACTATTATAAATTATTCTTAAAGTAATATTCATAGTCGTTGGTTTTGGAATACGGTCGAATTCCCATAACCTAGAAGACTAACGCATTGCCGTATATTTAAATTGAAGTTCCAATGGTTTAACCCAATGTATTATGAGATTTGGAAGCTCGTTTAGACATATGAGTATTTGTTGGAGTGAATAATGAATGACTCAAATGTGATTCCTAATAGTTGGAAGTACACACCCACCGTCAATAGGAATCTCCTCGAGTCGAGCAGCATATGTGATCCTTTGACTATAGGATATCATTGATTTTGTGTGAGATCCTCCACACTTATATGTCATGTATGTCACAAACCTTCATGTCATGGTCTCTAGATGTTTGTTGGGTGTGGAACGACACACTCGTTAATCAAGCGAGTATCAAGATAGGTTCTGTCGGCCTATATATGTACCATAAAAGATTTAGGTATCCATGTGAGTAAGTCACGATTCTTAAGACTTTGGCGCCAAGCCGATCACCTAGGGTGGATCACATATATCATAAACGGTTTCTGATTAGTGTTAAAGAATCGTGGACATGTCGATATGAGATGTGCGCCTTGGAAACTTGACAGTGTAATCTATGTTTCCTAAGCACAACTCGGATAGCCTACAACGAATGGATTGTGAAACATATATATGACCTTCGACTTGTATAGTTCAAAAAGGTTGTTCATGTTCTTCGCGAATTCGGAGGTGACCGAATTACGTACATATAAGCTAGGCTTATATGACGAACTTGTCTGAACTTAGAGAGTCTCACAGATGAAATGTATTCGTTGAGCACTTAGGTAGCTTATATTTTTTTTTTATAATAAATCATATTGGATATTATAATTATCAACCAAAATAATTAAGTGTTTTTGGATAACATTAAGTATTTACTTTGACCCAATTGGATTAATTGGATTAATCCAAGTCACACAAAGGGCTTTGTTGTAATTTCATAAATATCTCTACATTGGAGGATATTTTAGTAATTACAATATGTAATTATAGGTGTATTTATCTTGATTTAATTGGATTAAATCAAAGTGGTAGATAATGAACTAATCCATTTGCTAATCTTTGTCTTGATTTAATGAATTAAATCAAAGTGGTACATAAAGTGATTAGTCACACCTAATTTTACTTATTGAATTAAGCCTGCTTAATATTTGATTAGGACTTTTATTAATTAAAAATTGCATAAATTTTGCTATAATAACAAGCTTGAGTAAGGTTTTAATTAAGCTAAATAAGCTTGATAAGCTTGAGTTTGAGAATGTCAAGCTTGTGAAAGCTAAAAACAGCAAGTCTTTTGGAAGTTTTCTACAATATTATAACAAGGAGAAATCAAGATTGGATCTTGGAGTGAAGCTTGCTAGCATTGGAATCAAGATTGAATTTTGGAGACAAGCTTGCTAACTTTGGAAGTTTTCCACAATATTTCAATAAGGAGAAGAAGATTGGATATTGGAATCAACTTTACTAGGTAAGTTTGATCTTCTCTAAAGCTATGTTTTTCATTAGTGAGTTATCATTAATTAAACATATAGTGATGTACCATCACAATTGAGTGTTTCACACTCAAGCATCATCCAACAACTTCCATCACAATAAAGTGATAAAGTTGACTAGTGATGTGACGCTTGATGTGCCTTGTGGGCCCACTTGATTCGAAATGCGAGTGGGCCCGCAAACACTCCCGGGCTCGGGTTCGCTAATTCTGAATTAACGAATTTTCCGTTGCGACGTAATTAAATCAAATTTAATTAAATAATTATGTCTAGCAAAATTACTATTCACATCGCTAACGAATTAATTCTAAATTTACTCGTTCGCCCGAATTAAAATCCTATTTCGTATAATATATCGAATATATATTTGATCAATTAATTCCAAATTAATCGTTCTCTCTCTCTTTAAATAATATTTTATCCCAGATAAATATCTCCGTAATTAATCCCAGATTAATTTTCTCTCTCTTATAATTAATCCTAGATTAATAAAGTGCGAGTCCATACGTCATCGGTGAATCTTCGGGAAGCGACCCATGAGATCCCCGGATATGTTGGCAGTAAATCCGTCCTCGGACTATCCGAACACATACGTACCTAGTACTACGTTTTTACCGATTTATAAGACATGATTGGCTTCTAACAAGCACCGTGCCTACCCAATTCTCCAGAAATATTCTTAAAGGAATATGTAATCTTTATCAGGCGTAGTATACGTCGTATTGCGTATTTCGATCCAGTACCAAGGATGTCACGTGCTAGGCCTGGGGCTGGAATTATGTCTGCCCCGTACGAAGCACATATCGGATCTCTGGTAACTAGTCTCTATAATCAGATAAGCATGACCTAGTCATATTATCCCGATAGCTGCAACATAAAAGAGCACCAGTTCCGTATCCTACGGATCATCATCTCCATTATGACTGGAGTGATACTTCCATCTTGACATCACACCCAATACACTACGATTCTCAATGTACCCAGAAGAGGCGTACACAGAACTTGTTAAAGCCCTGGACGACCAAAAACCAAAGTATATTGATTGTCGCAAGTATTAGCGGTGCAAGTCTCAGGTTAAGACCAAATACACCTACCCTGATTCGGATTTCCATAGACACATAGTCATACTACCAACGGAATTCCAAGGTGTCTATCCTGAGTGAAGTTGTTTCCGTACCATCGGTAAACACAACCTCCTATTACACTTGCATGAGTATCATATACCCAAATATACGAGAAACTATGTCGTTATGCTCCCATAACGCGCACAAGTGTAATACTAGTCTTTTACGCATTATTGATGTCCAATCTCGATAATATTCCGACTATGGATATTTAATTATTAAACCTTCGTGGATTGATACTGTCTTTATCATCTCAATCCGGAACTAATCATAAGAACCTTTTATCATTTATATATCTTGGTAATCTATTACAAATGATAAAAGAGCAATTTCCTTCGTCATAGTTAAAATTTGTATAACAACACCATGATAGTACAAATAGTGATGTTATGGGTCATAATTGTCCAACAGTATTATATATTAGATACATAACAATATAGCTTGATGTTGAAATTAGGCTAATGAAATTGTGTATGAATGCTTTGGAAGCATAAACACAATATGCTTCTAATTGAGTCAGAATTTTATGTTAGACATAGACATAAATTAATATTTGGAACTCTAGTTGATAGCTTGGAGCTATGACTTTCATTCTAGAATCATGTGACCATATTTGGGTGACCTAGAATTGTTCATGAGTCATTTCATTTTAGGATTCTATTTTGGTTTGTATTTTGATTTAAAGATAGATATATATATATTTGTTGTATAACATGTATTGTGGTTGGTTTTTTAAATTAAAATTATTTGGGTGATTTTTAAAATGTGTTTAAGATTTTTGAAATAAAAAAGGGTTCATTGCATAATCCCGAGAGCACTGCATGTTGCGCTGCAACGCACCGCGTGGAGCTGCGCAGCAGTGCACATCACATGCAAGCCTTTTGTTTGGGATGTGCGGCCTTTCCGGTTTTTATCCTGATTTGATTTTCCAGACTCCGTTTTAATCGCTGATTTTTTCCTAAACACTCGTAATGAAATATTGTATTTTATTAAAATATTTAAAAATACACTCATGCTTGATATCCATGGGTTAGATCCACTTCCGCTGCTCGGGGCACTGATTCGATCCTAGCAGTCCCACAACCGCCTTAACAGATACGTAGACAACTTAAGTTTTTAAAAATTTAAGTTCAATGTCTTTTATTTAATTTTTAATTTAATATAATCTAAATTCAAATTAATAATTCTAAATAATTTTTAATCTCATTTTTATTTTTTTTAAAATTATTATTAAAATTTAAAATAAAAATAAAAAATAAAACCAAACTGGAACCGTCCGTTCGATTCCGGTTCTGTTCCAATTTCCAGTTCCACAAGTGTGGAACCGGGAACCGTTCGGTTCAGTTCCGATTCGGAATGGAACTGAAACGTTGGTCGGGTCTATATTGGAAGATACTAGTTCAGTTGTTAGAAGAAATTGGGGACTCTGAATCTATGCAATTTATGGCTCAATCACGGATCGCTATTTTAGCGATGTACTAAATTGATGTTAAAATTCAAGTGATTTTAAATTGATTAGTTTGCCTTTTTTTTTTACAGTTTTCCAAAAATAGCCTAATTTTAATTGGTAATCAATTTGTAATTTTCAATAATTTTTAGTGTTTTGGTAGATGATTTTTGTGTGAAAAAGAAAAAGATTATGTTGACATAATAAAAAGAATAAGAATATGTTTAGATTTAAATAAACTATTGCTAAGATAATTTATTACATTTTCTTAAATAAGGATAATTTTTTTCTTTTTAAATCAAATTTTTTTCTATTCATATTGACTTGACTAAAGACTCTTAAAATGTTTAGTATATCTTCATCATAAATTAATATTTTTTAGTGAATTTGGATAATTTAATATATGTGTCTTGAGTTTCTTTTTTATTTTCAATCAAGTGAATTATCAATTTTATCATTTCCTTTTAATTTCTAATTAATCTCCAATTATTTCCAATAAATCATAAATCATTTTTCGAATAATTTGTTGTCGATTTTTGATTAAACTGTAGATTCTAAATCAGTGTGTTTAGGAGGTTGAGTTAATTGGATCCCTTTAAAAATGCTTTCAAATTTGTATATTTGTGCTAATAAGTTTGATTCATAGAATCAGAACTCGACCTGTTACAGTATGAGTCCCGAGGGAATTTGTGATATCCTAATATTACTTAAGGTAGAGTTTATACATGTATTTATAAGTAAGGAATTCTCTTTATTAGTCGGAGATTTTTTGGATGAATATAGGTCATACCAAAAAAAAAAATTAAAGACTCAAGAGTTAAGTTGTTAGGCGAATCCCATACTCTTTACTTTTGATTTATTATTATAAGAAAAATTTAATAATATTTTATGAATCTTAAATTAAATTTGGAGCTTTTATTTAATATTCTTATTAAGAGGAGTGCTAAGGACAGTGAATTGTCTGTCCGCTGTCGTTAATTTTTTGTGTTGGACACGTGTCCATAAATTCTTTAATAATTTATCATTCCACTCGTTAGAAAAAATGACATGCTTTTATTATTTAATTACGAAACTGCCGGGGATTGTCACTGTGCCATTCCATTTTCTTCTAATGAACTTACACCACCAATGCTGCAAACCTTCGAGGCGGGTTTAAATGAAAATACAGACGTCGAGACAAGGTTGAATTTCATTTAAAACATAAAATAAAGTAAGCTGATTTTAGATTTTCTTTTTTCATTTCTCAGTTTTTGCTATGTTTGATTTTTTCTTTCCCAAAAATTGGGCTATTTTTAAATGTTGATCGGAATGGAGGAGATCATTCTCGTTTTCGAAGCAACTGATACAATATTGATTTTGAATTTTTGATTCTGTAATTTCCAGGTTTTGGTTTGAAAGTTTTATTTATTTATTTTGTATAAGAGATGGTAATATCCAAGCAAATTTTGATTTGGTGGTTTCTTATTCGGAAAAAATGAAAATGTCTTGAAAGAATTATTTGTGATTGATGAGTTGTTGGATCATTGGGTTTGAACAAGTTTAAAAGATGAAATAAAATATTAAAAATGGAGACAGGCAAGTACTTATGGGGGATAATGTGGGAAACGAAGAGGAAGAATGGTTGTGTTTCTCTCTGCTGATTTTTCAAAGGATAATTTTGTAATTTTCTTTAGTGGCAATTATGTTATTGTGAATAATAAGTGTGAGTAAGAATGTAAGTAAATTTATCATTTTTGATGAATAAAATCTGGGTGTTTTATAAAACTAATTGAGATGCAAACTTCAAAAGTAGAAACTTGTATGCATGTCGAAAGTATAGTGTGGCGACTGAGAGAGTCGCTTGAGCAAGGGACTGTCCTTAGCATGCCTCTTCTTATCAGGGCTGGGCCGATTTCGATTCTACTCGAAATTGATTGGAATTTAATCGATTTTTCGAATTTGAAATTGGAACCGATTAGAAAATAGAAGAATCGAATTTAAACAGTTCAGTTGCGGTTATGTCATGGACGAAATCGGAATCGAACTAAAACTTATTTTGGAAATCGAATTTAGAATCAAATTCGGCACCAAATTAAAATCCAATTTAAATCTAGTTTTCATAACCGGTTTTAAAATCCAATTTAAACTCAATTTCATAACCAATTTTAAAACCCAATTTCATAACTCAAATTAAAACCCAATTTAAACTCAATTTCATAATCCAAATTAAAATCTAATTTAAACTCAATTTCATAACTCAATTAAAACTCAATTTAAACTTAGACACTTCCTACAAGAATATTATGTATTAAGTCAAAAATATTATGCGATATGCAGTTTATATGATTTTATTTATTTATGTTTGATTTCGGTATGAACCCGGTTTTATTTGATAATCTACTGTGGGTTTTATGTGTTCATATTATAATTTATGAGTACTTAGTTTATAATTATGAATTTAATTGTGAATTTTTTTTTACCAACGACAATAAAGATGAATTTTTCAAACATATCATATTATGCAATATGCAGTTCATATAAATTTATTTATTTATGTTTGATTTCTGTATGAACCCAGTTTTATTTGATAATCTGCTGTGTGTTTTATGTGTTCATATTATAATTTATAAGTACTTAGTTTATGATTATGAATTTAATTGTGATTTTTTTTTTTTATTTTTTTTTTTTTTACCAACGACAATAAAGAGGAATTTTTCTAACATATCACAAGAATGTAACAAAAACTAGTGGTAGTACTAGTGCTTTTCCCATTAAAAAAAGTTGTCCAAGAGTCATTTTAGATTATTTTCCAGCAGATCCAGATCCAGGACTTCGACTGCATATTCTATCTTACCATCCAAATGATAGAGATGATGTTCGTAGAGCATATTTGTTAAAAGAGCCTTGTCAACCTCGGAAGTTCAAAAAGACGATTTATTCAAGCATGGTTTAATTAATGACTATATATTCTGAGTGGTTGGTGTATAGTATATCTAAAGATGCTGCATATTGTTTATGTTGTTATCTCTTCAAACAAGATTTGGGAGGTCAATCTGGCTGTGATTTATTTGTTGGAGAAGGTTTCAAAAACTGGAAGTAAAAAGAAGAATTGTTAATTATTCATTTAGGAGGTCCTACTAGTTCTCATAATGTAACTGTTTCTAAATGTTTTTTTCCTTGATGAATGAAATATTCAATACGTTCCAACTGTAATGAACATGCATTCTGACCAAGTTCAAACTGAATACAAGATTAGATTAATGGCAAGTGTTAAATGTGTTGGCAATTTGTTAAAGTATGCTATTTCATTTCGTGATCACGATAAGCTTATAGAATCAAGGAGGTCAGGTAATTATATAGGACTTTTAAGATTTCTTGCAGATAGTAATGCAATCGTTTTGCAGAAAATGCTCCTCAGAATATTATGTTGATAGCTTCAGATATCCAAAAGGATATTGTAAGTGCATGAGCACTTGAGACTATCAAACTAATCCTTAATGAACTTGGTGATTCACGTGATATTTCAGTCAATGATAAAGACATTGTTGTTGAACACTTTTAAGGTCTTGAGCATGTTACTCATACAAATGCCTCTAGTCTTAAAGATGCAATTGATGCATTATTTTCAAGATATGGATTAAGTATATCCAAATTGCATGGGAAAGGTTATGACGGAGTTAGAAATATGCAAGGTGAGTTTAATGGTCTTAAAGCTCTTATTTTGAGAGAAAATCCATATGGATATTATGTTCATTGTTTTGCTCATCAATTACAACTAGCTCTTGTTAGTTTGGCAAAAAATATTCATGAAATTGCTGATATTTTCAATTATTGTAATAAAATGCTTAATATTTTGTTAGCTCATCATGTAAGTGTCGAGATTTGCTTAAGGCTGAGAAGATGATTGAGGCACTTGAATTGGGGGAAAAATTGAAGCACGAGGCTTTAGTTGAATGTTTGATGAAGAAGTTATTAGGAAATTGACGCAATCTTTGCAAAGAAAAGATCAAGAGATTGTAAATGTAATACATTTAGTTAAACCAGTCAAACGTCAACTCCAATCAATTAGGGATAATGGATGAGACTATCTGCTTGATGATGCATCCACATTTTGTGTTAAACATGGAATTGAAGTGCCTATCATGGATGATATGTTTATGAATCGAGGGCAAGTGAGACGTAATGTAGAAAATACAAACTTGCCTCACTATAGGATTGATGTATTTTTCATTACTGTTGATAGATTACTTTATGAATTGGATTTTTGTTTCACGGAATCAACTACTGAGTTGCTTATATGTTTGGCATGTTTAAGTCCTAATGACTTATATATTTTCTCAGTTTGATAAAAGAAAGTTATTACACTTAGCTGAATTTTATCCAATAGATTTCTTAGCATTTGATATTTTCAGACTTGATCAGCAACTTGAGAATTACATTTTTGATATGTGTGATAAAGATAATAGAGAAATTTCACAATTGAAATAAATTAGTGAACTTACAGTAATAATGGTGGAGACTGGAAGACACAAAATATATCCATTAGTTTACAAGATTTTGACTTTAGTATTGATTCTTCCAAATGCTACGGTAACAGTTAAAGGACATTCTATGCTATAGGTATTATTAAAAATCAATTATGCAATCAGATGGGTGATGATGTTAGTGTCTTAGACATGTCATGAGATCTCTAAGCGTGATTCGTGTGTGAATAAAATCAAAAATAAGTTGCGGAGGACTTACATTGATAGGTGGAGATGTTTGAAACTTTCATGGATGTAGAAGCTCCAAGCTTAATCGTTGAGTTCTAAACTCAAGGGTGAGTTTCCCTATCACCTCACAATACTCCTTTAAGTGCTAACTTGTTTAATTTTTGAAGCAAATCAATGGAAGAGATGAAGCATGCTCACGACAATGAGGGAGAAAGAGAAAGTTTTTGGTTTTTGATATTTTGTTTTCTAAAAACAATTACACAAGTTGACTTTTCCAAAAATGTGTATATGCTTTTCCAAAAAGCTAAACAAAGGCAAAGTGTGTTGGAGGGTAAAAGGCATTAAATGCTCACAACCACTTCCATCACTCATGTAGACATTTGATGTAAGTTTGTGGGCCCCACCACTTAAATTCAAAATTCAAGTGGGCTTGCTCAACACACTTCGGGCTCGGGTTCATTTGATCCGATTAAATGAATTTTCCGTCGCGACGTAATTAAATCCAATTCAATTAAATAATATCCCTAGCAAAATTATTACGAAAGTCGCTTGCGAATTAATTCCAAATTAATTCGTTCGCCCGAATTAAAATCCAATTTTAATTTCGCATTGAAATCCGATTTCAATTAATATATCCAATATATTATTTAATTGATTAATTCCAAATTAATCGCTTTCTCTCTTCTATTCGAATTTTATCCCAGATAAATTCTTGCCGTAATTAATCCCAGATTAATTTTCTCTCTCTCATAATTAATCCTAGATTAATTCTGTTCGAGTCAAATATCATCGGTGAATCTTTGGGAAGCGACCCAAGAGATCCCTGGATATATTGGCAGTAAATCCAGTTGTCGGACTATCCGAACACGTGCGTACCTCGTACCACGTTCTTACCGATTTACAAGACATGGTTGGCTTATAGAAAAGCATCGTGCCTACCCAATTCTCTAGAAATATTCAACGAATAATATATAATCTTTATCAGGCGTAGTATACAAAATATTGCGTATTACGATCCAGTATCGGATGTCACATGCTAGGCCTGGGGCTGGAATTGTGTCTGCCCCGTACGAAGCATATATCGGATCACTAAAATTAGTCTCTATAATCAGATAATCATGACCTAGTCATATTATCCTGATAGCTGCAGCATTTAAGAGTACTAGTTCTGTATCTCTGCGTGATCATCATCTCCATATGACCGAAGTCATACTTCCATCTTGACATCACACCCAATACACTACGATTCTCATTATACTCAGAAGAGGCGTACACAGAACCTGTTAAAGCTCCGGACGATCAAAACCAAAGTATACTGATTGTCGCAAGTATTAGCGATGCAAGTCTCAGGTTAAGACCACATACACCTACCCTGATTCGGATTCCCACATAGTCATACTACCAATGGGACTCCGAGGGGTCTATCCAGAGCGAAGTTGTTCCCGATCCAATGACTAACAGAACCTCCCATCACACTTGCATAAGTATCAAATACTTAAATATATGAGAACTATGTCGTTAAGCTTCCATAACGCGCACAAGTGTAATACTAGCCTATTTCGCATTATCGATGTCCAGTCTCGATAATACTACGACTAGGGATATTTAATGATTAAACCTTTCATTGATTAATACTGTCTCATATCTTATTAATCCGGTACTAATCATATGGACTTTTATCATTTATATATCAAAGTAATCCAATTACAAAATGATAAAAGAACAATTTCTTTTGTCACATAGTTAATTTGTACAAAGAACACCATGTCTTTTACAAATAGTGATGCTATGGGTCATAATTGTCTAACAATCTCCCCTTTGGCCTATAGTCAATCACTCAAGTGTCCAACACCTGAACTATGTACGGGTCGCTCAAAATTTACTGAGATATCACTTTCATCAGCGGATCTGGAAGATTATCATCTGAAACGATCTTTTCGATCTTGATATCGCCACGATGTATGATCTCACGAATCAGATGGAAACGTCGAAGTACATACTTGGATCATTGATGAGATCGTAATTCCTTAGCTTATGCTGTAGCCTAGCTCAGCTGCTAACAGAACTACTCTAATCCAATTAGGAATTTTATAGATCCAAAATGCTTCTTTTGCTGCCTCAGCCGCAACAATGTATTATGCTTTTATTGTTGAATCGGCAACAGTATCTTACTTGGAAGATTTCCAGCTCACTGTTCCATTGTTCAAATAAAATATATACCTTTATTGTGACTTACAGTCGTCTTTATCGGTTTGGAAACTTACATCGGTGAACCCAGTCACCTCAAGTTCTCCATCTCCATAAACTAAGAAAGCATCCTTAGTTCGTCTAAGATACTAAATGATGTTCTTAACATTAATCCAGTGACCATCACCTGGATTGGCCTGATAGTGACTATGGATGCTCAAAGCATATGAGACATCAGGTCGCGTATATATTATGGCATACATGATTGATCTGACTGTAGAAGAGAACGGGATCCAATTTTTGAATTTCTCTCATCTTTAGTTTCAGGACACATGTCCTTAGATAGAGAGACACCAAATTATACTGGAAGCAGTCCCTCTTGGACTGATCTATGTTGAATCTCTTCAACACTTTGTCAATGTACGAGTTCTCGGAGAGTGCCAACAACTTTTAGATCTATCCCAGTAGATCCTTATTCCTAGAAAAAGGTGTCTCTCCCAAGAATTTCATGGAGAATTTAATGAAAACCAAGTTTTCACCACCGATTTTAGTATGGGAATGTCATTGCTAGAAGCAATACATCATCAACGTATAGGACAATCAATGTCAGTGCGCTCCCACTAACCTTCTTATATACACACAATCATCATCGTTTTGAATGAAACCATATACCATTATGATCTTATCAAAACATTGGTTCCAAAAATGCAATGCTTGCTTCAATCAATCCATAAATGGATCGATTTAACTTGCAAACCTTGTTTGCATGTTTTGGCACGACAAAACCTTCAGGGTGTTGTATATAAACATCCTCCAAAAGATTTCCGTTAAGGAAAACGGTTATGATGTCCATCTACCATATTTCATAATCGAAATATGCAGCTTTAGCAAGCATCATCCGAATGGATTTAATCATGGGAACGGGTAAAAAGGTTTTGTCGTAATCGACACCATATTGATGACGATACCATTTCGCTACAAGCCTAGCTTTGTACGTTTGTTTGTTGCCATCCATGTCTGTCTTCACCATGAAGACCTATTTGCTATCAATAGGCACAATGCCTTCTGATACATCAACCAGTGTCCAAACTGTTAGGGTTGGTGCTCAGAGCACCAATCCGGATCATATTTATGTCCAATTCATGAATATGAGCAATACTTTTTTTCATAATATTACTATTTTTAAATGGTAGCACCTCTTGTCTTTTATATACGTATTCGATCTAATTTCAATTAGATTGATTAGATTGAAACTAAATCTGATTTAGTGATATGTATATATATTAGACAAGACCTTAGGATTTACAACGTAGTGCGCAGTTACAACATAATTTGTAATTGACATTGGAAGTGTCATTATAAGTTGTATATCCTTAAATTAAGTTCCTGGTCAATATTTACTGACACGGGGGTCGGTTAGTAAAATTTCGTTGAGACCAGTACATGTCGTATATCGGACTTGGTCCGATGGTTTATCCCAATGAACCATGAGTCTTGGGAGACTCGTATAGACGTGTATGTGTTTATTTGATAAACACTGAACGACTCACCGAAGATTTCCTAATAAATGGTACACCAACGTCAATAGGAATCTTCTCAGGTTGAGTAGTATAGTTATTCTTTGACTTGAGATACCACTGTGGATATATGAGTTATCCTCCACACTTAGATGACAGTCACGACACCGATCTATTTAGATCAGACCTCCATTTGTTCGTTGGGTGTGGACTCATGCTCATGATATCTTGTGTGTATCAAGAAATGATCCGTCAGTTCTGTGTACAGAGCGTAGGTAGTCCAAATGTGATTAGCAATCTGTTAAATATATGGCCATAGTAAACTTCAAAAATGAGTTCCGAATGTTATTTAGAGATTGCTATTGGATAAGTCGACGAGATTATTCCTATAGAGATTTGACGTTCATATCTATATCTCTGGGATAATTCGGATACCTGTGACGGGGGGATTATACGTATGCAGTGACCTCGACCTGTATGATTCGACGAGTTTATCTGTGGTCGTCATAATTTACGGATGGGTAAATTATGGACACGAAATTAGATTTCGTGACGGATATGCCTGAATCTAGAGAGTCTCACTAATGAAATATACTCTTAGAGCATTAGGGCAACTGTTATGAATAATACTGATTATTTATAACTCGTTTAACGGTTAAACGAAAAATACATGCAATCGGGACTTGATCGTCATTCATGAATTGATGTGTATTTGTATTTAATATTTGATATTATTCAATACACATTAATTAAATATCAAATTTTGATATTTAACAATTATCATTAATATATGTATTTGAGATATTTAATGTAAATATAATACATATATTTGAGATATTTATATTTATTATTTAATTATTTAATTTTTAAATAAATAATTAATTAATATTACAAATATCTTTGTAATGATTTATGCTTTATTAAAGTTGGAAATGGCTTGATACCATTGGAACACATTTTGATTTACATTATTAAAGTTAAAGTGTTAACTTTATTAACTAAAATGTGGACTAATGAAAATTGAACAAAAAATCAATAATTGTTATTATTTTTATTGTCAATTTCGGTCATGAGGGAAATTAATTAACAAAATTGTTTTTTTTTTCATTTTCAATCACTTACATAAGTTTTACAAATATTTTCAAAGAAAAGTTTGAGAAAAAAGTGAAGGAAAAATGGAAAAACTCAATCAAAGCTTGGAATTTGTAAGTTTTTCTTAACTTTCTTCAAGTAGGAAATTGTTTCCATGTGGCTTCAATTTGTGATGCTTAGAATTTTCTCTACTCTTTTATGTATGTAATTACATGGTTGTAAACTTGTCTGAAAGATGTCGCATGTGTGTATGAACAAAGTATGCTTATAAATGGTTATTAAGCATTCTTTTGATTAATTAGTAATCATGTTGCCATTCTAGAGTTGCTTAGCCATTCATAAATGACCTAGAATTGTTCTTGAGTTGTTTCATGATGGTGAGACTTGATTGATGTGGTATTGGATTGATTAAAGTGTTGAATTTTATCAATTTAGTGTAAATTGAACAATTTGAGTAATTTTGAGAAATTAGGGTTCTTAAATTAATCCAATTTTGGAGATTTTCATATATGTTGTATATTCTGATGTATATTTGGTGTGTATAAAATTTGGGATTGATTGGATTTGATCTTGAGATGTTTTGAATATGTAATTAATGACAAATTGAGACCCTCTCGGCAATTTGGAGAAATTGAGGGATTTGAGTTGCAAATTATGTTTTCATTTTTTGAACATGTTAATAATCATTTTAGAACTGATTTGGAATCATCCGAAATTGTTTTTGACAATTTAGGACTAAAATATAAAATTTACAAAGTATATGGGCTTTTCGGCAATTAATGATAAATCTGATTTTTCAAATAAAAATTCAGTTTTTATTGATTGAGTAATTAGAATAAATTGGTTTATTTAAATTCCCCTTGAAAAATATTTATCGGAAATTGTTTCGAAGTAAAAATACGCGAAAACGTCGAAAAATGGCGTTACTAGGTAACAGTAGCCCAAACAGTGAACTGGTCATTGTTCGGGCAGCCTACGTACTATCTAAATGTTTTAGGGGCTGACCTGGGCAGTCCCATTAGCATTGGATGGCCGGTTCGGCCGGAAACGCGTTTTATGCTATTTTGTGAAAAAATATTTTCGTAAAAGTTTCACAGAGTTTCAATATTATTTATGTCGTTATATGATATTGAATAAATATATTAAGGTGAAATATGAATGAATTATTAATATTTGATATTGAATAATTTATTCTTAAGTTTAAAAATTTTAAACTACGATTTCACCCGAACAACGCTTCTTCCGATGCGCCTCCCTGATTTGACTCCAACAAAAATGGTATCAGAGCGAGTCTGATCCTGGACACCCGATATGATTAGCCCTTTAAAATTCAATGTTTAATTTAATCATTACTTAATACATCCATGTGTTTATTTAATTTGATTAAATAAAGTAAATACATCTTTTGTTGAAAAATCCATGTTTCAATAAGGTTTTAAGAATGTGACTAGTGTTAGGAATATTTATTTCTTCGTCCGCCTTGTCAATACGAATGTAAATATTTTCATGATGCTATGGCTGTAACGTGCCAAAGCTGTGCAGCCATGGGTGAAGGTAGTTCATTTGCGCCTGTAGAACTTATATGATAAGAGACAAATTCAAGTGAAAGTGGAAATCCTGAACGTGCCAAAGCTGTCAGGACTACATCGGTAGCTTGAGTTTGTCATTGACAAGTTTAACCTTGATACGCCTCCTTGTGAACGTGCCAAAACTGTCATAAAGAGAAACGATCAGGACCGAACCCAGGAGTCACAGTGAGTGTGATTGACAATGAGTTGTCTACCTAATGAATATACGTAGGTGAGAAAGTGCCAAAGTTGTAAGTCGAAATATATTCATGGGGTCCACTTCCCATTATGGAATTCAATTTAATTATTGAATTATCATTTTCGTTGGGGATTACGGTATTACGTAAAGTAGTGGGAGGCACTGCTAGGTTAAAAATCCTTAACTTATGCGGTGTGTGATATTATGTAAATTGTCGCTCATGTTGTTCCTTATTCTATTTGTTTGATAGAATTAAACTTTTATCCACTGCATGCATATTATATATGTTTTCTGACTTCAATTATGGTTGCAGATTTCTAGAATTGGTTCTAGATTAGAATAGATAATGATATAATCCTTCTAGACTGAATAGTTTCTTATGTAGTAAAGATTGACATGAATTAGTTCATGTCTCGAGATTCTTCACTGGCATTAAGAAAACCCCATTAGGTATTTGTTTATCAAATAATGATATTTCTTGGCTTCAGTGACATTCAGAGGTCACGTGTCAGACACTATTTGTTTTTCGATTATTTGCAAATGTTGTAAATAATTTGAAAGTAAATAATAAAGCTAAAGAAAGAATATGCGTATAGTTGTGTATAGAAAATATTGATTTTCATAATACGACAACTGTAGATATTGGATATCAGATCTCCCGTCTAGTTATTTAAAATATTGTTGAATGATTGTTTCGATATTTGATATCATAACTTGCGACTATTTGATAGTTACTTGTTCTTTGATAACAGTTGTTACATATTTTAAAATTACTAGTAGTATCATTGACCAATAGATAAACATTAAGAAAAATATCCGGTTAAGTAAATAACTTAGAACATTATTTTATGACATTTTATCACTTAAGTATTGGATGCTTATACCATATGGTAAAGGACGGCCTGATATTAGATCACGCCACATATCCTTATCCATTTAACGAATATTGTATTCGGGAATGTGACTAAATCTCATTTAACCATTGACTCTCATTGGAACAGGAAATTTATGAAATTGATACATTGGATGTATGTGATTTAATGAATTATAAATTACTTAAGGTAGTTTTCTTTACTTCGTAACTTAGTCAATGAACTGTCGTGACTTAGTTACGTTTTCGATGAAACACAGATAGAATATTTTGACTGGTTCAAAGACATTCCATCTGAAGTTATGAAAATTGTATCTTTAAAATTCATCGTGAATTTTTGAATTGTTCAAAGATGTTTGATACGATCAAACATATGAATTTATGGCAATTAGTTCTAAGGTTATTCGAAGAATATAATTCTTACATCAATATTATTCTTCCACGATTCCATATTGATGGAATTGATTAATGGAAGAAATCGAATCTTATACGATTTGATTCGTTTGATATTGAGAGTTAGCGAATTAGTTTCAATACTCTTGGGGATATGTTCCACTAATAATAACTCATCATTTTAATTAATGTTCCATTTGTTTCTACAGTTACATATATGATATTTATAAGTAGAAAATTTGAATCTTGAAATGTTTGAGGTTTGAATCTATCTTTTGTATAATTGTTATATAATTGATATTACTTGGGCCTCGGAGGTATGAGTAGAAGTTTATCATTTATTTTATTTAATAGAATATTGTATTCTATTTGATAGAATATTTTTTCTACGATCTCGAGTAATAAAATTGTTTATTACTTAGTGTGTAACATTGGGTGTTGTCTATTGTAGAAAAGACTTGACTTATTGAAGTCAAATACGGTGATAAACTATAAATTGAACTACATAATTAATAAGATGAAAATACCTTTTTATTAGTTCCATATAAGTGCTATAGGATGTCGGAATCATTCGTAAAATATTTGATACTTAATGGTTCTGTTGTTTTCTTATCGAAGAAAATTATCCTATAACTTATAGTGGGAACAATATTTGATATCGATTCCGGAAATTAGCATTAGACCGTAGATCTAAGATTGTTCATAGCTTACTACGATCAAGTTTGGAACTTGATTGAGCTTTTATTATGAATCGTTCATAATATGTGAAAATGGTTTACACAGCAAAAGCACAATGAGTTTATTAAAGGTTTGACTTTTATAGTATGACAGTGAGAAAAATTATACTCAACAATCTATTGTAGATTCTGAGGAAACTTGTCTCTAGTCGCACTGATTGAATAATTTGAGATATGTTGGTTAATGATGATACTAAATTGTATATTTTAGCTAAAAGAATACAAAGTGGCGTTTCTGAATGGTTTCTTCAGATAAGAGATCCATTGTGATTTCTTAGTTTGAAGAGTTCGTTTTGGAATGGCCCTGGAGTTTGTATTATGCTAAGATTACAATTTAGTATATTAGCTTATAGAGCCTATTGTAGACTCGGATGAGCTTTCTGGAAATTTGTATTTTCTAATTTTGATATCAATCAGATTGTCTGATTTTACCAAAGCATAGAGAATACATATGGGATAGAAGGGTTAGTGGGAGCATACAAATTTCTTTCTAGTATTTTACATCATAATGACATTGTCATTATTAATGTAATAATGAGATGTTTATGAGGTAAAAAAGTTTACCTCAGTCTTATTTTCTCCATGAAAGCAGTGAGAGTGGTCTCTATTATATTTGATATAAAGTTTTATATAACATATAAAACTAAGAGACTTTTGAGATACTGCTGGACACAACAAGACTATATGTGTGATAGTTAGTATAACTGTTTGACAGTTAGTGTGTGTCTTATATATAGTATTCATCTTTAGTAAATGCTGATTCCTTTTTCGAAAGAGATATTGATTAGAATGTCTAATCAATCTTAAACATCATAGGATGATGGCATAATGAATACTATATTGAGTGTGATTAGAGATATCAATTTAATCATAATTGTTACGAGTTATTTTGATATCCTCTAGACCATAAGATGGGTCATGAAACATATTCTTTATTATCTTTGAGATATTAAGAATGAGTTTCTTACTATTGAGAATGAATTTGCAACCATTAGGGTCAGATTAGTCTTGGGTCTAGTTATGACGATAGACAGTCTACGTCATAAAGAGTCAGAAAAGATGCAGTGAGAGTGTCATGGATGATTCTACTGTATGAGTAGAATTAATTGCCACTTATGAAATATTGACTTATGAAGTTTCATAGTGACCTCGTAGATTAGAAGTTTGTTATTAGAATTGTGTTTGCGGTTGTCTACATAGTATTTTGGATTTGATCCATAAATACTTAGACAACTTAGTAGCTGAAGCACAATATTGATATGGCATCTGAGTCATATCGATGTAGAACTTTGTTTCTACAAAAATATGAATGATGCATGCAAAGGAAAATAATTATGTTTGTTAGACAAACTCAATATGTCATAGCGAGCTTACTTGCTGTTACCTACCTCTTGAGCGCTAGTTGAGTTCTTGAGGGCCATGAGTATGTGATATACATTGGGATGTGTATATGATACCATGGATTGACACTAGAGCAAGTGGGAGAAATTGTTAGGGTTGGTGCTCAGAGCGCCAATTCGGAACATATTTATGTCTGATTCATGAATATGAGCAATACATTTTTCCATAATATTACTATTTTTAAATGGTAGCACCTCTTGTCTTTTATATACATATTCGATCTAATTTCGATTAGATTGATTAGATTGAAACTAAATCTGATTTAGTGATATGTATATATATTAGACAAAGACCTTAGGATTTACAACGTAGTGCGCAGTTACAACATAATTTGTAATTGACATTGGGAAGTGTTATTATAAGTTATATATCCTTAAATTAAGTTCCTGGTCAAGATTTACTGACACGGGTCGGTTAGTAAAATTCCGCTGAGACCAGTACATGTCGTATATTGGACTTGGTCCGATGGTTTATCCCAATGAACCATGAGTCTTGGGAGACTCGTATAAACGTGTAGGTGTTTATTTGATAAACACTGAATGACTCACCGAAGATTTCCTAATAGATGGTACACCAACATCAATAGGAATCTTCTCGGGTTGAGTAGCATAGTGATTCTTTGACTTGAGATACAACTGTGGATATATGAGTTATCCTCCACACTTAGATGGCAGTCACGTCACCGATCTATTTAGATCAGACCTCCGCATGTGCGTTGGGTGTGGACTCATGCTCATGATATCCTGTGTGTATCAAGAAATGATCCGTCAGTTCTGTGTACAGAGCATAGGTAGTCCAAATGTGATTAGCAATCTGTTAAATCTATGGCCATAGTAAACTTCGAAAATGAGTTCCGAATGTTATTTAGAGATTGCTAATGGATACGTCGACGAGATTATTCCTATAGAGATTTAACGTTCATATTTATATCTCTGGGATAATTCGGATACCTGTGACGGATTGATTATACGTATGCAATGACCTCGACCTGTATGATTCGGCGAGTTTATCTATGGTCGTCATAATTTACGGATGGGTAAATTATGGACACGAAATTGGATTTCGTGACGGATATGCCTGAATCTAGAGAGTCTCACTAATGAAATATACTCGTAGAGCACTAGGGCAACTGTTATGAATAATACTGATTATTTATAACTCGTTTAACGGTAAAACGAAAAATACATGCAATCGGGACCTGATCGTCATTCCTGAATTGATGTGTATTTGTATTTAATATTTGATATTATTCAATACACATTAATTAAATATCAAATTGTGATATTTAACATATATCATTAATATATGTATTTGAGATATTTAATGTAAATATAATACATATATTTGAGATATTTATATTTATTATTTAATTATTTAATTGTTAAATAATTAATTAATTAATATTACAAATATCTTTGTAATGATTTATGCTTTATTAAAGTTGGAAATGGCTTGATACCATTGGAACACATTTTGATTTACTTTATTAAAGTTAAAGTGTTAACTTTATTAACTAAATTGTGGACTAATGAAAATTGAACAAAAAATCAATAATTGTTATTATTTTTGTTGTCAATTTCGGCCATGAGGGAAATTAATTAACAAAATTGTTTTGTTTTTCATTTTCAATCACTTACACAAGTTTTACAAATATTTACAAAGAAAAGTTTGAGAAAAAAGTGAAGGAAAATTGGAAAAACTCAATCAAAGCTTGGAATTTGTAAGTTTTTTTTAACTTTCTTCAAGTAGGAAATTGTTTCCATGTATCTAGGCTTCAATTTGTGATGTTTAGAATTTTCTCTACTCTTTTATGTATGTAATTACATGGTTTTAAACTTGTTGGAAAGATGTTGCATGTGTGTATGAACAAAGTATGCTTATAAATGGTTATTAAGCATTCTTTTGATTAATTAGTAATCATGTTGCCATTCTAGAGTTTCTTAGCCATTCATAAATGACCTAGAATTGTTCTTGAGTTGTTTCATGATGGTGAGACTTGATTGGTGTGGTGTTGGATTGATTAAAATATTGAATTTTATCAATTTAGTGTAAAATGAACAATTGGAGTAATTTGAGAAATTAGGGTTCTTAACTTAATCCAATTTTGGGGCTTTTCATATATGTTGTATATTCTGATGTATATTTGGTGTGTATAAAATTTGGGATTGATTGGATTTGATCTTGACATGTTTTGAACATGTGGGGCCAAATCGTAATTAATGACAAATTGAGACCATCTCGGCAATTTGGAGAAATTGAGGGGTTTGAGTTGTAAATTATATTTTCATGTTTTGAACATGTTAATAATCATTTTAGAACTTATTTGGAATCATTCAAAATTGTTTTTGACAATTTAGGACTAAAATATAAAATTTACAAAGTATATGGTCTTTTCGGCAATTAATGATAAATCTGATTTTTCAGATAAAAATTCAGTTTTTATTGATTGAGTAATTAGAATAAATTGGTTTATTTTAATTCCCCAAGAAAAATATTTATCGGAAATTGTTTCAAAGTAAAACTACGCGAAAACGGCGAAAAACGGTGTTACCTGGTAACGGTAGCCCAAACAGTGAACTGGTCATTGTTCGGGCAGCCTTCGTACTATCTAAATA
Organism: Zanthoxylum bungeanum; assembly: GCA_019454045.1. Lineage (NCBI taxonomy): Eukaryota > Viridiplantae > Streptophyta > Magnoliopsida > Sapindales > Rutaceae > Zanthoxylum > Zanthoxylum bungeanum. The sequence continues at coordinate 25,480 of SKCR01042759.1, forward strand.
TTTTAGGGGCTGACCTGGGCAGTCCCATGAGCATTGGATGGCCGGTTCGGCCGGAAACGCATTTTATGCTATTTTGTGAAAAAAATGTTTTCGTAAAAGTTTCGCAGAGTTTCAATATTATTTATGTCGTTATATGATATCAAATAAATATGTTATGGTGAAATATGAATGAATTATTAATATTTGATATTGAATAATTTATTCTTAATTTTAAAAATTTTAAACTACGATTTCACCAGAACAACGCTTCTTCCGCTGCGCCTCCCTGATTTGACTCCAACACAAACTTGATTGGTAAACATGGAATCCATTTCGGACTTCATGGCCTCTTGCCATAAAGCGGAGTTGATACCTTGTATCGCTTCCTCATACGTAGCCGGATCATTATCCTCAATAAGATTAATATCTACGTGAGGTGAGATCAGAAACCACCCATACCTCTCAGGTTATTTTCTGACTCTCTCTGATCTACGCGGTTCTTGTGTATTAGAATATTGTGATACAATCTCATCCCTGATGAACTGTTCGTGTTCCGTGAGGGATTCTGTGCCAGGAATATCACTACGATTTTCATCGAGTTCTGCTTTCCTCCCATTTACCATTGCGTTTAGGAATTCCTTTTCGAGGAAAACCTCATGGAGGGCAACAAATATTTTGTTCTCTTATGGGTTGTGGAAATAATATCATTTGGTTTCCCTAGGATAACCAATTTACAAAATAGACACTTATCTGATTTGGGTTTTAGTTTGATACAATCCAAACGTTTAATATATGCCCAGCATCCCCAAATCTTCAGGAATGAGAAACCCAGTTTTTTTCCTGTCTATATTTCATATGGAGTCTGTCCAACAGACTTTGATGGAACCTTATTCAAAATAAGTATTGCACTGTTCAATGCGTATCTCGTGAAGGAAATTGGTAGCCCAAGGCGACTCATTATTAACCTTACCATGTCCAACAAAGTTCGGTTTCTCCATTCGGACACACCGTTGAATTGAGGTGTTCCTGGAGGAGTCCACTGTGAAAGAATAACATACTCTTTAAAGTAATCAAGAAACTTATTGCTTAAGTATTCTTCACCACGATCCGACCGTAATGTTTTAATACTTTTGCCGGTCTGTTTTTCTACTTCGTGTCGAAACTCTTTGAATTTATCAAAAATTTCCGACTTGTGTTTCATAAGATACACATAACCATAATGTGATGCAACATCCGTAAAGGTTACGAAGTATTCATAACTACCTATAGCCTAGCTAGACATGGGCCTACATATATCACCATGAACGAGGGCTTACAGCTCGGTGGCATGTACATCATTACCGCTAAAAGGTGTTTTAAGCACTTTGCCAAATAAATAAGATTTGCAGACGTCATATGAACTAGGATCAAATCTGTCCAAGTATCCACTATTCGAAAGTGTGGATATACGAGTTTTGTTAATGTGTCCTAGAAAATAATACCACATATAAGTTTCATCTGATTTATTCAGGTTGAGCCTTTTGTTTGTCATATTATATGTTTGAGATTCACTTACATTCAAAATATAAAGACCATTATTAACATATGATGTACATATCAAAATGTTATCTTTGTATACAAAACACCCAGTGTTCCATAATACAAAGGTATACCCGCAACGCGTTAAACAAAATACAGAGATGATGTTCCTAGTCAAACTAGGTATGAAATAACAGTCACCTAATGTAATTACATGCCTCAATGGCAGATACAAAACATAGGTCCCAACGGCCAAAACAGCGACTCTCGTCCCGTTTCCGACTCGTAGGTGATCTCATCTGAAGCCAGTATCCTGCTAATCAGCAGATCATGCACACCAGTACATATGTGAGTACCACATCCAGAATCAAAAATCCAATTTTTAAAACCAGTAGTGGACATGTTTATAACAAACATACCTGAAGCCGGAGCATTGCCCGTCTTCACTTCCTTCAACTCCGCCTTGTGCTCACGGCAGTCACGCTTCCAGTGAACCCGTTTGCCACAATGTAGGCAGAAGTCTTGGGATATGTCTTTATTCTTCCCAGAAAACTGTGATGATTTAGCCTTGCCATTCTTCTTCCTTTTCTTCACACCCCCAGAAGCTTTCGGCCAAGCCTTGGCCATCTGGCACGTCGAAGTAAGGTGCGTCTTGCGCTTCTTGCCCTTCAGAAGCTCTGGCTCTGCTTCTTTCAGCATTGCCAATAACTCTCCAAGAGTTTTCTCTTGGTTCATCATGTTATAGTTCATGACAAACCCGCCCCAGTATTCGGGCAGAGACTGTAAGATCAAATCTATGGAAGTCTCTGCCTCGAAGGTTATGCCCAGCTGACCTAGCTGTTCGATGTTAGCAATCATCTGCGACACATAGTGCTCGACAGATGTACCATCTGACATACACGAGCGAAAGAGCTTCTTTCTCAACTTATTCTTCTGAGATCTAAGATTAGACCTGTGAAGATCCTTTAATTTCAACATCATACTATAATGATCCAATCCTTTTGTTCTGACGATGAAATTGAGGAGTCATTGTGGAAAGCATTACGGATTGAGCGCTAAAGTTATCATCACGATGAGTCTTCCAAAACTCATGCTCTATTGTTTGCTCAACTCCGGGCTCAAGCCCGAGAGGTTTCTCTATGACATAGAGTAACTTCTTGGCTCCCAGGACTATCCTGAGATTCATCTCATAATCTGAAAAATTGGAGCCGTTAAAGAGATTATCGCCCATGATAATGTCCCTAACGTTAATATTTCCAACCATCTCGATTGCAATAGTCCAACTATTCAATCAATGATATCGGGTACCCTCAAAATATAATGGTTACTATAGTCCAACTATATAACCAACTACAAGTGGAGTAGTGTCTTATATATTCTAACTGTTCAAAGAAAGCAATAAAACAAATATTAGTCCAACTAATATATTTATAACGACAATAAATAAAATTAAAAGAGCGCGTTTAGCAAGTATTAAACGAAATTACAAATTTAATACTAGCCTCCTACTATTTTTCGGCGAGCCTCTAACCCTCTGTTGAGTACTCGGGAAACCCAGTTTCCTAGTGGGTTAGGATCCCGTTAAATAACACACAACCTTGACTTTGGCCAACAAGCTGTATGAAACTTAACTAGGTAGATGTTTAAGATCAATTGGATCCCATCCAATTCCTAGATCCGGTAGGTGGACCTTCAAGTTCAAGATATATATCCAATATATATTTCCTAACATTTTCCTCTGAATCAACTAAGCCTTGGCCTTGGCTTAACAAGCTTAATGATTCCAGTTAAGCGCGACCCATTGATAGTGGGAAAGCTTCGTAATCCACGTCGATGTACAAAAGTGACCTTGACTTTGGCCAACAAATCACAACTGCCCAAGACATGCGATATATAACAAAGCTTTCGTTGTTCAAACACATCCGCGATGGATAAAGATCTTGACTTTGGCCAACAAACCAATGCCAATCTTGGATCTTGAGAAAGAACCACTCAATGGAAGGAAAATGCTTAATATTTAATGAGGTTTTTTCACGTAAATTGGCAATCAATTTATTATCTTTGATTAGGTCTCATCATACACGCTTAAACATGCATTCTAAAAGCATAATAAGGCGCGAATAAAATTAATAATGATATGCGGATGGATATATAACAATTTGTTCCTAGAACAAATCTATCCATTTCCTCTCTCCCGCTAGCATTATTCATACTTCTACCCAATTACATAATACATTAAAGAAACCTCATTTACATTGAGGGGAATTGGTGAGAAGAGAAATACAAAGAGATAAGGAGGTGAAAGGCTGGACACGCAGGTCCAATTTCAAATAAGTATCATACTTAAAATAATTTCCAAAATTGCACTCACCCAACTAATATCCATCCGATATACATTATTCATACAAATACATCCAAGTATTCACACAAAGCATGTTGTCAATCAATCTAATCCAATTAATTAATCTTTGATTAATGACCATCCAATGTTCATACAACGATTTGATTTGCTTGAGTCCAACTCGTTTAAGAATAAATACTCAAAGTACGTATTCTTGAATTATATCGAACTACAATTTCAAATCCAATTTAAATTGTATTCGATACTAATTCATATTTAATTTCAAATTAAAAAATTACACTTATAATAGTGCCTTTTAGACTTGGATTCCAAATCCAATCTTAATAGGTCTCAAATGCTCAATTAGCATCCAATACTATTTAATTAAAGTCCAATGGGCTTTCAATTAATTTTTTAGTCATGGGCATTGGCCAATATGGATCAAACCCAAAATGCCAAGGCCCAAATAGGAATCTGTTGGGGTTGGTGCTCAGAGCGCCAATTCCCGGTTGTATTTCTTTGAGAATACTATTGTAAAACGTTATTATTATGAATAATATATGCAGTTTCTATAATATAATGTATCTTTAATATGGTAAAAACGTAATGACCTTAGAATGACTAGTCATGATGATGTTGCAAAAGTGTTGCAACTGACATTGAGTTGTATCATGACGTTGTCATTCTCAGACAGTTCCTGGTCAAGGTTTACACTACTTGGTCAGTAAAGTAAACCTGTTGAGACTGGTACATGTCGTATACCGAAATATATGATTCCAATGGTTTCTCAATGAACCATAAGTCTTGGAGACTAGTATAGACGTGTATGTGTTTATAGAGGATAAAAACTGAACCACTCACCGAAGATTCTTAATGGATGGTACACCAACGTCAATAAGAATCTTATCGGGTTGAGTAGCACTTGTGATTCTTTGACTTGAGATAACATTGTGGGCGCATGATACATCTTACATACTTAGATGGCAGTCACGTCACCGATCTATTTAGATCAGACATCCGCCTGTTCGTTGGGTGTGGATAGATCATCAGGGTGTCCTGTGTGTATCGAGATAGGATCTGTCAGTTTTGTGTACAGAACATAGGTACTCCATATGATTAGCAATCAGATAAAAAAACCATGGGCCCGTGGTACATTTTAGAAGTTAGTTCTAAATGTTCTTTTTGATATTGCTAATAGAGACGTCGACGGGATAATCCCCATCGAGATTTGACGTTTACATCTATATCTCTGGGATATATCTGGATACATGTGACATAGGAATTATACTTTTGCTATGACCTCGACCTGTATGATTCAGGAGTTTATCCGTGTTCGTCATAATTTAAGGGTGGATAAATCATGGACACGAAATTGGATTTCGTGACGGATATGCCTGAATCTATAGAGTCTCAATAATGAAATATACTCGTAGAGAACTGAGGCAATAATTATAAATAATATTGATTATTTATAAAGTCGTTTAAAAGTTAAACGAAATATACATGTGTAGGGACCTGATAGTCATTTCCTTAAATTTTGTGTATTTGCATTTAATGATGGATTAATTCAAATACACATTAATTAATTGTTAAATTGAGATATTTGACTAATATCATATATATATATATATATATTTAATATTTAATGTAAATATAATATATATATATATATTTAATATATTTGTATTTAATTAATTAATTAATTGTTAAATGATTAAATTAATTAAAGTATAGATATTTTAAAGTTATGATATTTTATTTAATGACTAAGTTGCTTTTGTTGACTTGCTTTATTACATTAAATGGTTTAATGATTAAAGTAACAAGTTGATAAAAGGCTTTAAATAAAACAATTGAAAAATATCATGATATTTTCTTTATACACAATTTTCGGCCAAAGCTTGGAAATGGAGTACAAATTGTTTTTTTTTCCATTTAGGGTTTCATTAAGTCAAAACCTTTACCAAAAACTCCATTAAAAAGAAAGACAAAGAAGCTTGAGAAAAGAAAAGAAAAACAAAGAAAAAGCTTGGATTTAAGTAAGTATTTCCAACCTTCCATTAGAGAGAAAAATGTTCCTCTTGTTGTGGGCTTCATCTTGTGATGTTCTTATGTTTTTCTATTCTTTATTCTTTGTATTTTTGGAGGATGGAAATTTTGGATTGGGTTGAGCATGTATAAATGGTCATAGAATGTTACTAATGAGCTAGTAAGCTTTCTATTGATGGTTTGAGAAACTTGTTGCTAATCTAGAGTTATTGACCCACTCTTAAATGACCTAGATTTGTTCTATAGTTGTTTCATTTTGGTGAGGCTTGATTGGAATGGAAGAAACATGATTGAAGTGTTGGATTTTGCTAATTTGGTTTAATTTGTCCAATTTGATGAAATTGAAAAATTAGGGTTTAAGACCACTTCCAAATTTGGGTATTTTCATTTATGTTGTGGATTTGGATGTTTTTATGATACATATAAAATATTATGTTGATTGGATATCATCTTGATATGTTTTGAACATGTGAAGTACAAAATGCACATTTTTTGAGGCTCATGGCCTTGATGAAGATTTTGGAAATTTTTGTTGCAATTTGTATTTCAATGTCTATGACATGTTAAATTCATATTAGTAATGATTTACAATCATCCAAAATTGTTTTGAACAATTTCGGACTAAAATGAATAAAATGCAAAGTTTTGGGGCAATTAGGTAATTACCTAGAAATATGATTTCTTGTGTAATATTTCATAATTTGAGAATTGGGTAATTAAATAAATAAGTTTATTTAATTAATTCAAGAAAAAGTTTTGAAATCAGAAAATTTGATTTTCCACCGTTTCCGCTCTGTTAACGGATATTGCCCCTAAAATCCCAACAAAATGGTATCAGAGCGAGTCTGATTCTAGGCCCCCTAAAATGATTAGCTGTTTGATTCAATGTTTAATCATGTTTTTAACTTTATACATGCATGTTTTGATCTAATTTGATTAGATTTATGGTGTATGATACTTAGCGGAAAATCCCTAATTAATAAGGTTTAAATGTAATTATGTATTTGATGCATGTTATATGGTCTGTCTTGTCAATACGGTTTATGAATATCTCTCCGTGACTACATCCGAGACCGTGCCTCTGCTGTGAGGGTGTAGCCGATAGAGATTTATTTATACCGGATGTATGTCAGATACTAGATAAATTCAAGCGAAAGCGCTATCCTGAACGTGCCCTAGCTGTCAGGGTTACGCAAGTAGCTTGAGTTTATCATTGACGAGTTTAACCTTGGTATGTCTCCTTGTTGGCCTGCCTTAGCAGTCACAACGAGAAACGACCAGGATCGGAAACCAATGAGTCACTAGTGAGTGATTGACAAATGAGTTGTCTACCTGATGAATATACGTACTCGAGACCGTGCCTCTGCTGTGAGCTGAAATATATTCACGGGATCCACTTTTCACTATTAGTATTTAATTTAATTATTAAATCTTTGTATTCTGTTGGGGATTACAGTATTACATGATTTAGTGAGAGGGGCATTTTTAGATTAAAAACCATGATCTAGTTTATGCTTATGATATTATATGAAACTGCTTATTTTCTGCTAACCGTTTTTCATGATCTATATGATAGATTTGTGATGGCGGCACCATCCACTAATCAGTTTGCGCGTATGCTTGATGCGAACAAACTCAAGGGCGCTGATAACTTCACCGACTGGGATTTGGATTTGAGGATTGTCCTCGACTCCGAGAATTTGGGATATGTTCTTGAGGGTCCACTGCCCCTTGCTGTGGCAGAGGACGCTACACCAGAAGAACATGAAGTCTTCCAAGCTGGGAAAGATGATGATTTAAAAGTTAAATCATACATCTCAAGTTCGCTTTCACCGGGACTCAAGAAACAATATTATGACATGTCATATGCGTATAGTATGATGACTCGATTAAGACAATCGTTTGAGAACCAAGAACAAGTTGTTGTTCATAAGGTCACAATGGAACTGTTCCATGCGCGATTGGATGAGGGGCAAGCTGTTAGCCCGCATGTTCTTCAGATGATCGATTTGATCGATCAATTGAGGCAACATAATCTCATTCTGAACGACATTCTCGGTAGGAGTGTCATTCTTGGTTCACTCTCAGCTTCTTATCGCTAGTTCTTGATGTACTTCAACATGAATGGGATTATCTGTACCTACCAAGAGCTGCATAGGATGTTGCTCATGGCGAAATAGGACCTCAAGAAGGGAGTACCGACTCGCCCTCCCAGACCTACTTCACTTTCTGCTTCTTCCCAGACTTGGTCAAAGGGAAAGAAGAAGAAAGGGAAGAAGAAGAAGGGTCTCGGTCCTCAACCATAGGCAAAGATAGAAAAGCCCAAGAGGGCTTCTGAAGACAAATGCCATCACTGCAGCAAAGTTGGGCACTGGAAAAGGAACTGTCCTGACTACATTGCCCAGCTGAGGAGGGAGAGAGCATCGACATCATGTACATTTATTTCTCCAGTTATTGATATATATTTGGCTTGTGAAGCCGTTACATCCAGCTGGATTTTAGATTCCGCTTGTCCCATTCACATTTGCAATTCGTTGTAGGTGTTGAAGGAAAGTATGAGACTGAAGCCTGGAGAGATATAGTTGCAATTCGGGAGTGGAGACTCTCTGGATGCAGTTGCAGTGGGAGTATGTGAGATCTCATTGCCGAATGGGACACTTTTGTTATATGACTGTCATTTTGTACCTGGATGTGTAGCTAATATTATATCTCTTTTTTGTATTAGATACCGAAGGTTATATTAAGAACTATTCTTTATATTTATATGATAAACGTAATATTCAGATCCTTTGTTATCCAAACCAGCATGGTCATTATACATTGCAAACTTCAAAAGATATTTTAAATATTGGAGTTAATAAATGTAGTTTATTCAGGGTAAGATGACCAAAGCCCCATTTTCTAGTGTTAGACACCGCGCCACTAACTTACTGGAACTCGTACATTCTGATGTATGTGGTCCACTAAGTCAGACTGCTCACAGTGGTTATTCGTACTTCGTTACCTTTACCGATGATCTATCACGGTATGGTTATGTCTATTTGATGCGACATAAATCGGAAACCTTTGAAAAGGTCAAAGAGTTCCGAAATGAAGTAGAAAAACAAACTGGACAATATATTAAATACCTTCGATCTGATCGAGGTGGAGAATATATGAGTGGTGAGTTCATTGATTATATGAAGGAGAATGGGATTCTCGCTCAATATACTCCTCCAGGTACTCCACAACACAATGAAGTGTCTGAGAGGAGAAATCGGACTTTATTGGATATGGTCCGATCAATGTTGAGTTTCACAGATTTGCCCTATTACTTATGGGGCTACTCTTTTTAACAGCTGCACATCTTTTAAATAAAATTCCTTCAAAAGCCGTTCATACGACTCCGTATGAGATATGGTTCGGTAGGAGACCAAATCTTAGTTACATTAAGGTTTGAGGTTGTCCTGCCTATGCCAGTGTGACTCAGCAAGATAAGTTTTCGCCTCGAGGGAAAAAGTTTAGGTTTGTCGGATATCCTTCGAATACGAGGGGATATCTGTTCTATGATACCGAGCATCGAAATGTGTTTGTAGCTCGCTTCGTAAAATTTCTAGAAGTAGAATTTTTGTCAGAAAGAGGGAATCATAGACAGGTTGAACTTGATAAAGTCCAACCTGAAAACAATGAACCAACGGAGGAACCTGAAGTTCAATTAGATGAAGGACCTTCAACACACACACTTCGTAGGTCACAAAGGGTATCAAGACCTCCTGAACGCTTCTATTTGATACAAGAAAAGAGTCTTGATGTTCTCTTTGTTGGGTTTCTAGATTAGTACCAAGATCAATTTCAAGCAAGAAACATGTGTGAATACGATAAAGAAGTATGTCAGAATCATACTTACATTGATCGGTTATGCGATGGAGGAACGACAAAAACTTTTCTCCCTTCCTTGAGCTCTCGACAATGGATTGTTTTTGTCCTCCTCCATTTTCGGTCATGCCCTCCATTGATGCTCCAAGCTCCAGGCTTTGCAAATGGTGATTCCATGCCCATGGGTGGGTTTCCCTATCACCTTGGATGACTCTTCATGTGCTAGCATTGGATAGATTCGCCACAAATCTTCCATTCACTTCATCTTGTTCTCGGAAAAATGAGAACCAAAAGAAAGAAATTGGCCCTTGGCCGTGAGGTGAGAAGAGAAGAAAGAGAAGTTGTTTTAGTTGGTTTGTGTTTCAAAAACAAATAAATGATATATCAAATTCAAAATTTGGTAAATGGCATTTAAGTCATCCAACCACCACCATCAATCACAAGTGACAAGTTGTCACATCACTCAAAGTGACTAGACATCACATCAATGAAAGTGACTAATGATTTGACGCTTGATGTGACTTGTGGGCCGTACTTGAATTCGAAATACGAGTAGGCCCGCAAACACTCCCGGGCTCGGATTCGTTAATTCCGAATTAACGAATTTTCTGTTGCGACGTAATCAAATCAAATTTAATTAAATAATTATGCCTAGCAAAATTACTATTCACGTCGCTAGCGAATTAATTCTAAATTAATCGTTCGTCCGAATTAAAATCTAATTTTAATTCCGCGTCAAATCCAATTTCGTATAATATATCGAATATATTATTTTATCGATTAATTCCAAATTAATCGTTCTCTCTCTTTAAATAATATTTTATCCCAGATAAAATATATCTGTAATTAATCCCAGATTAATTTTCTCTCTTATAATTAATCCCAAATTAATAAAGTGCGAGTCATACGTCATCGGTGAATCTCCGGGAAGCGACCTATGAGATCCCTGGATATTTGGCAGTAAATCCGGTCGTCAGACTATCCGAACACGTACGTACCTAGTACTACGTTTTAACCAATTTACAAGACATGGTTGGCTTCTAGCAAAGCACTGTGCCTACCCAATTCTCCAGAAATATTCTTACTGGAATATGTTATCTATCAGGCGTAGTATACGTAGTATTGCGTATTACGATCCAGCATCGGATGTCACGTGTTAGGCCTGAGGCTGGAATTGTGTCTGCCCCGTACGAAGCACTTATCGGATCTCTGGTAACTAGTCTCTATAATCGGATAAACATGACCTAGTCATAATATCCCGATAGCTGCAGCATAAAAGAGCACCAGTTTCGTATCCTACGTGATCATCATCTCCACTATGACTAGAGTGATACTTCCATCTTGACATCACACCCAATACACTACGATTCTCAATATACCCAGAAGAGGCGTACACAGAACCTGTTAAAGCCTGGACGACCAAAACCAAAGTATATTGATTGTCGTAAGTACTAGTGATGCAAGTCTCAGGTTAAGACCAAATACACCTACCCTGATTCGGACTTCCATAGACACATAGTCATACTACCAATGGAATTCCGAGGGGTCTATCCAGAGCGAAGCTGTTTCCATACCATCGGTAAACACAACCTCCTATCACACTTGCATAGGTATCCAATACTTAAATATATGAGAACTATGCTGTTATGCTCACACAATGCGCACAAGTGCAATACTAGTCTATTCCGCATTATCGATGTCCAATCTCGATAATACTACAACTAGGGATATTTTAATGATTAAACCTTAGTGGATTAATACTGTCTCATATATTATTAATCCGGAACTAATCATTTGGACTTTTATCATTTATATATCCTGGTAATCTAATTACAAATGATAAAAGAGTAATTTCCTTTGTCACATAGTTAATTTGTACAACAATACCATGTTATGTACAAATAGTGATGCTATGGGTCATAATTGTCCAACAATCTCCCATTTGGCCTATAGCCAATCACTCAAGTGTCCTACATTTGACCTACGTACGGGTCGCTCAAAGTTCTGCTGAGAAACTGATTTCGTCAGCGGATTTGTAAGGTTATCATCTGATGCAATTTATACGATCATCACATCGCCACGATGTATGATCCGACGAATCAGTTGAAATTGAAGTATATATTTGGATCGTTTATGAGACCATTAATTCTTTAGTCTGCGCTGAGGCCTAGCTCAGCTGCTAACAGAACTATACCTCTAGAGTGATACTTCCATCTTGACATCACACCCAATACACTACGATTCTCAATATACCCAGAAGAGGCGTACACAGAACCTGTTAAAGCCTGGACGACCAAAACCAAAGTTATTGATTGTCGCAATTATTAGCGGTGCAAGTCTCAGGTTAATACCAAATACACCTACCCTGATTCGGACTTCCTAGACACATAGTCATACTACCAATGGAATTCTGAGGGGTCTATCGAGAGCGAAGCTGTTCTCGTACCATCGGTAAACACAACCTCCTATTACACTTGCATGAGTATCATATACCCAAATATATGAAAACTATGATGTTATGCTCCCACAATGCGCACAAGTGTAATACTAGTCTTTTACGCATTATCGATGTCCAATCTCGATAATACTCTGACTAGGGATATTTAATGATTAAACCTCCGTGGATTGATACTGTCTCATATCATCTCAATCCGGAACTAATCATAAGGACCTTCTATCATTTATACATCTAGGTAATCCAATTACAAATGATAAAAAGGGCAATTTCCTTTGTCACATAGTTAATTTGTACAACAACACCATTATCTGTACAAATAGTGATGCTATGGGTCATAATTTTCCAACACTCTTAGTTGAAGAGACTGGTCCTTTTACCTATAGAGAATCGATGTTGGACATCGACTCCGTGAAATGGCAAAGTGCCATGAAATCTGAGATAGACTCAATGCATGAGAATCAAGTTTGGGACTTGGTTACGCTTCCCGAAGAAATTGTTCCTATCGGTTGTAAATGGGTTTACAAAAGGAAGCGCGGGCATGACGGTAAGATTGAAACTTACAAGGCCCGACTGGTAGCAAAAGGTTACACGCAGCGACCTGGCGTCGACTACGATGAAACTTTTTCACCAGTAGCAATGCTTAAGTCTATTCAGATTTTGCTTTCTATAGCTGCATATCATGACTACGAGATTTGGCAAATGGATGTCAAAACGGCTTTTCTAAATGGATTTCTTGATGAATAAATCTATATGGAATAGACAGAAGGTTTTGCATCCTGCGAAAACTCGGGTATGGTATGTAAGCTTAAGAAGTCCATTTATGGACTTAAACAAGCTTCACATAGTTGGAATCTTCGATTCGACGACATTATTAGATCGTCTGGATTTCTCAAGAATTCGGAAGAATCCTGTGTGTATCAGAAGGCTAGTGGGAGCATGGTCGTATTTTTAGTCCTATATGTTGATGACATCCTAATCATTGGGAATGATTTAGGTATGTTACAAAGCGTCAAAGCATACATCTGTAAGAATTTCTCCATGAAGGACCTGGGAAAAGCTTCCTATCTTTTAGGGATAAAACTCTATAGAGATAGACAAAGGAGGCTTATTGGTTATCCCAATCAACGTACATAGATAAGATCTTAGAACGTATAATTTTGGTAACTGTAAGACAGCAAACATATCGTTAGACATAGGATTCATCTTTCAAAGAAGATGTATCCACAAACATAGATGAGAAGGTTAGAATGTCTAACCAACCTTATACTTCGTGTTTGGGTAGCATAATGTATGACATGTTATGTACGAGGCCTGATATCAGTTTCGCTGTTAGCGTAACCAGTCGATATCAGTCCAATCTGGGTAATGACCATTGGATGGCCATTAAACATACCCTAAAGTATCTTAAAGGTACTAAGGATAAGTTAATAATTTATGGAGGAAACAAACTGCAAGTTAATGGGTATACGGATTCTGATTTCCAATCGGATCCTGATGATAGAAAGTCTACATCTGGATTCGTATTTACCCTTAACAGAGGTGCAGTTTGTTGGAAGAGTTTCAAACATGGGTCAACAGCAGATTCCACCACTGAGGCGGAATATATTGCAGCTTCTGAAGTTGCAAAGGAGGCTGTGTGGATAAATAATTTTATCACAGAATTGGGAGTTGTCCTAAGTATCGAGAATATGATTCTGTTATACTGTGATAATACTATAGCCATTGCGCAAGCAAAGGAACCGAGGGTGCATCAGAATTTGAAGCATGTGGAACGCAAGTACCACATCATTCGAGAGATTGTGTCGCGATGGGATATTGTCATGTGCAAGGTACCGAGTGAAGATAATGTAGCAGACCCGCTGACGAAGGCCATACCTCCGAAGTTGTTTGATAAACACGTGGAGTCGATGGGTATTAGATACAATCGTTATTGGTACTAGAGCAAGTGGGAGATTTTGTTGGGGTTGGTGCTCAGAGCACCAATTCCCGGTTGTATTTCTTTGAGAATACTACTGTAAAACGTTATTATTATGAATAATATATGCAGTTTCTATACTATAATGTATCTTTAATATGGTAAAGACGTAATGACCTTAGAATGACTAGTCATGATGATGTTGCAAAAGCGTCGCAACTGACATTAAGTTGTATCATGACGTTGTCATTCTCAGACAGTTCATGGTCAAGGTTCACACTACTTGGTCAGTAAAGTAAACCCGTTGAGACCGGTACATGTCGTATACTGGAATATATGATTCCAATAGTTTCTCAATGAACCATAAGTCTTGGAGACTAGTATAGACGTGTAGGTGTTTATAGAGGATAAATATTGAACCACTCACCGAAGATTCTAATGGATGGTACACCAACGTCAATAAGAATCTTATCGGTTTGAGTAGCACTTGTGATTCTTCGACTTGAGATACCACTGTGGGCGCATGAGACATCTTCCACACTTAGATGGCAGTCATGTCACCGATCTATTTAGATCAGACCTCCGCATGTTCGTTGGGTGTGGATAGATCCTCAGGGTGTCCTGTGTGTATCGAGATAGGATCCGTCAGTTCTGTGTATAGAACATAGGTACACCATATGATTAGCAATCAGATAAAAAAAAACATAGGCCCGTGGTACATTTTAGAAGTCATTTCTAAATGTTCTTTTTAAGATTGCTAATAGAGACATCGACGGGATAATCCCATATAGATTTGACATTTACATCTATATCTCTGGGATATATCCAGATACCTGTGACGGAGGAATTATACTTTTGCCATGACCTCGACCTATATGATTCAGCGAGTTTATCCGCGTTCGTCATAATTTACGGGTGGATAAATCATGGACACGAAATTGGATTTCGTGACGGATATGTCTGAATCTAGAGAGTCTCACTAATGAAATATACTCGTAGAGCACTAGGGAAACATTTACAAATAATATTGATTATTTATAAAGTCGTTTAAAGGTTAAACGAAATATACATGTGTAGGGACCCGATAGTCATTTCCTTAATTTTTGTGTATTTGCATTTAATGATGGATTAATTCAAATACACATTAATTAATTGTCAAATTGAGATTTTTGACTAATATCATAAATATATATATATATATAATATTTAATGTAAATATAATACATATATTTAATATATTTATATTTAATTAATTAATTAATTGTTAAATGATTAAATTAATTAAAGTATTGATATTTTAAAGTTATGATATTTTATTTAATGACTAAGTTGCTTTTGTTGACTTGCTTTATTACATTAAATGGTTTAATGATTAAAGTAACAAGTTGATAAAAGGCTTTAAATAAAACAATTGAAATATCATGATATTTTCTTTATACACAATTTTCGGCCAAAGCTTGGAAAGGGAGTATAAATTATTTTATTTTCATTTAGGGTTTCATTAAGTCAAAACCTTTACCAAAAACTCCATTAAAAAGAAAGACAAAGAAGCTTGAGAAAATAAAAGAAAAACAAAGAAAAGCTTGGCTTTAAGTAAGTATTCCCAACCTTCCATTAGAGATAAAAATATTCATCTTGTTGTGGGCTTCATCTTGTGATGTTCTTATGTTTTTCTATTCTTTATTCTTTTTATTTTTGGAGGATGGAAATTTTGGATTGGGTTGAGCATGTATAAATGGTCATAGAATGTTACTAATGAGCTAGTAAGCTTTCAATTGATGATTTGAGAAACTTGTTGCTAATCTAGAGTTATTGACCCACTCTTAAATGACCTAGATTTGTTCTATAGTTTTTTCATTGTGGTGAGGCTTGATTGGAATAGAATAAACATGATTGAAGTGTTGAATTTTGCTAATTTGGTTTAATTTATCCAATTTGATGAAATTAAAAAATTAGGGTTTAAGACCACTTCCAAATTTGGGTATTTTCATTTATGTTGTGTATTTGGATGTTTTTATGATACATATAAATTCTTATGTTGATTGGATATCATCTTGATGTGTTTTGAACATGTGAAGTGCAAAATGCACATTATGCCACCTTTGGAGGCTCACTGCCTTGATGAAGATTTTGGAAATTTTTTTTGCAATTTGTATTTCAATGTCTATGACATGTTAAATTCATATTAGTAATGATTTAGAATCATCCAAAATTGTTTTGAACAATTTCGGACTAAAATGAACAAAATGCAAAGTTTTGGGGCAATTAGGTAATTACCTAGAAATATGATTTCTTGTGTAATATTTCATAATTTGACAATTGGGTAATTAAATAAATAAGTTTATTTAATTAATTAGAGAAAAAGTTTTGAAATCGGAAAATTTTGATTTTCACTGTTCCGCTGCGTTACCGGATTTCCGCCCTAAAACCCCTACAGAATCACCCTATGCCAAAAATCAATTTAGGCCCATTAGGCCCAATTAAATTTTTTAAGGCCCAATTGTCATATTTGGACTTTATGGAAATGGTTTTAGGCCCAATTGGATCCAACCCAATTATCCAAAACCATACTTGGCCCAACCAAGCCCATTAAGCCCAAATACAACATATTAAATTAACATATTATTTCAAATTACATATTAATCTAATTAAAGTGAAATTACCATATTTAATTATTTAATCCAATATTTCCAAAACATAAATTAAACTAATTAATCATGCTTTAATCATCCAATTCATGTCCAACACAAATTGAAGCAAAATCAACTCATTCCAACATGTTATATGTCACGGTAATTGCAAGAAATAATACCCAATTTTGATTTCAATCCAATTAAATCAATAATCAATATTCATTTCATGCATTTAACATATCCAATTGTCAAAAATCAAAAAAATCACCATGAGCACATTATGGTTCATATTCGGTCAAGCTAAAGGAAATGTGGATTTTTGATCCAATCAATTTTTCACAAATCAAATCATGCATAACTCTAAGTTATCATAATCTAATATTGGGTGTGCAAACAAAGTCTCACATTGGTTAGAAATGGGGAAGATCATGGGCATATAAGGATGGACATGTATCTCCATTGGTATGAGGCCTTTTGGGTATAGCCCAAGAGCAAATCCATGAGGGCTTAGGCCCAAAGTGGACAATTTTATACCAATGTGGAGATAGTGGTGTCTTAAGTTCCTTACAAGTGGTATCAGAGTCATGCCCCAAAGTTAGCCATGTGGATGAATCCTCAGAATATAGAACAAAATGTGGTGAGCCCCGATCGTGATCCGTGAAAATGCTCGGTTAGATAGGCGGTGCGCTTCGGTCTTCATGGACGTGTCCTAATCCCAACACGGTGAAGAGAAGTTGGCCAAGGCTAGAGTGGACGGATGGATGATCGTTTGAGGAAGGCTCAGTGGTCCTTTGTTTGAGGGGATGATTGTTGGGTGTGCAAACAAAGTCCCATATTGGTGAGAAATGAGGAAGATCATGGGCATATAAGGATGGACATGTATCTCCATTGGTATGAGGCCTTTTGGGTATAGCCCAAGAGCAAATCCATGAGGGCTTAGGCCCAAAGTGGATAATTTCATACCAATGTGGAGATAATGGTGTCCTAGGTTCCTTACATCTAAGCATAACCAAACAATCAATTTAGGAAAATATATACTCCAAGCAAAATCCCCAAATCAAAGTCCATAAACCCTAGATTTCAAATCAAGCTTAGGATGGCTTTGATACCATTGTTAGTGTCCTAGACATGTCATGGGATCTCTAAGCGTGATTCGTGCGTGAATAAAATCAAAAATAAGTTACGGAGGACTTACATTGATCGGTAAAGAAGTTTGAAAATTTCATGGATGTAGAAGCTTCAAGCTTAATCATTGAGTTCTAAACTCAAAGGTGAGTTTCTCTATCACCTCACAAGACTCCTTTAAGTGCTAGCTTGTTTGATTTTTGAAGCAAAATCAATGGATGAGATGAAGCATGCTCACGACAATGAGGGAGAAAGAGAGAGTTTTTGGTTTTTGATATTTTGTTTTCTAAAAACAATTACACAAGTTGACTTTTCCAAAAATGTGTATATGCTTTTCCAAAAAGCTAAACAAAGGCAAAGTGTGTTGGAGGGTAAAAGGTATTAAATGCTCACAACCACTTCCATCACTCATGTAGACATTTGATGTAAGTTGGTGGGCCCCACCACTTAAATTTAAAATTCAAGTGGGCTTGCTCACACACTTCGGGCTCGGGTTCGTTTAATCCGATTAAATGAATTTTCCATCGCGACGTAATTAAATCCAATTCAATTAAATAATAATGCCTAGCAAAATTATTACGAAAGTCGCTTGCGAATTAATTCCAAATTACTTCGTTCACCCGAATTAAAATCCAATTTTAATTCCGCATTGAAATCCGATTTCAATTAATATATCCAATATACTATTTAATCGCTTAATTCCAAATTAATCGATTTCTCTCTTCTATTCGAATTTTATCCCAGATAAATTCTTGCCGTAATTAATCCCAGATTAATTTTCTCTCGCTCATAATTAATCCTAGATTAATTTTGTTCGAGTCAAATGTCATCGGTGAATCTTTGGGAAGAGACCCAAGAGATCCCTGGATATGTTGGCAGTAAATACGGTCATCGGACTATCAGAACACATGCGTACCTGGTACCACGTTCTTACCGATTTACAAGACATGGTTGGCTTCTAGCAAAGCATCGTGCCTCCCCAGTTCTCCAGAAATATTCTTTAAAGG
Organism: Zanthoxylum bungeanum; assembly: GCA_019454045.1. Classification (NCBI taxonomy): domain Eukaryota; kingdom Viridiplantae; phylum Streptophyta; class Magnoliopsida; order Sapindales; family Rutaceae; genus Zanthoxylum; species Zanthoxylum bungeanum. The sequence goes on from SKCR01042759.1 coordinate 44,360, forward strand.
AATATATAATCTTTATCAAGCGTAGTATACAGTGTATTGCGTATTACGATCCAGTATCAGATGTCACATACGAAGCATATATCAGATCACTAGCAACAAGTCTCTGTAATCGGATAATCAAGACCTAGTCATATTATCCCGATAGCTGCAGCATTTGAGAGTACTAGTTCTGTATTCCTGCGTGATCATCGTCTCCATGTGACTGAATTGATACTTTCATCTTGACATCACACCCAATACACTACGATTCTCAGTATACCCAGAAGAGGCGTACACATAACCTGTTAAAGCTCCGGATGACTAAAACCAAAGTATACTGATTGTCGCAAGTATTAGTGATGCAAGTCTCAGGTTAAGACCACATACACCTACCCTAATTTGGATTCTCATAAACACATAGTCATACTACCAATGGGACTCCGATGGGTCTATCCAGAGCGAAACTGTTCCCGGTCCAATGGCTAACAGAACCTCTCATCACACTTGCATAAGTATCCAATACTTAAATATATGAGAACTATGCCGTTAAGCTTCCATATCGCGCAAAGTGTAATACTAACCTATTCCGCATTATCGATGTCCAGTCTCGATAATACTACGACTATGGTTATTTAATGATTAAACCTTTCGTGGATTAATAATGTCTCATATCTTATTAATCTGGTACTAATCATATGGATATAAGACACAGAACTTGACGACGCATGCCCAACTAGGCTCGCGGCCTAGTTGGGAGTACGAATATCTCGCGGGGGAACTAAACCGGAGAAATAACATGGAGTCGCCACCTGGTGTGAACTGGGAAAATGTGATTTAAGGCCGCACTCACCCCTCGCAAGGGAAGACCTCAAATCGTTGGGTTCGGAATGGTCTCTCACTTATGTCACTTGTAATGATATGATTTGTGCAATAAACTAACCGAATCTACTCAACATGCATGCTCAAATGTAACTTAGATCTAGTCCGCATTCATCAAAATAAATCATATGACTAAGTTTGCATGCTTCAAAAAATAAGTCATTATAACGGCAAGCATATAATATCACACAACGAGCATGTTGAATCATCAAACACAAAGAACAAATAAATAACTATCTAAACATAAAAGTATATTAAACTCCTAATGCGAAAGAAAATAACTAAATTATGCATAAATAATTAAATAACATAATCATACTTAAAATAAATAATGTACTAGACTAAATCATGCTTAAATAATAAATAACATACTAGCAACCTAATCATGCTAAATAATCTACTAGACTAAATCATGCTCGATTACAAGGTTGGATGAAACAAAATACTTGTGTCTCTCAAGTGGTACGTGGCATTGTGTCTCGAGTACAAACTGTACTACCGTCCATTCGGATTCAGCTACGGAATTTACGTCCGGGTTTCCATCCGTTATACCGCAAGAGATAACACATATTTTGTTCATCCGGAAATCACATCATGCACCAATCCACAATACTCATGCGAAATAAAGTAACTAAAAGTAAAGAATAATAAATAAAAGAGGTGCCCTCAGGTCTGACCTCTTTAGTCGTCTATCGGAAGTGTGGTACGTGGTCGTCGGAAGGGTTGATGCTCCGCAATTCCTCCGGTTCACCGGTTCAATATTTTCCTTCGTTGCTTCGCTGTTTTGGGATTGTTTCGGGGACTGTTTTGGACTGTTTTAGGGTCAGTTTTTGGGGCTGTTTTGGGGTTTATTCGGGGACTATGAAGGCTAGTCTTAGGTTGTTTGTGTGAAGCCGAGAGTGTTGTCTGGTACGTGGGCTGAAGTTTCGTGAGTCACTTGGTTTTAGGGGCAGTGGCGGTTTATTGTATTTGTCTGTTTGTGGCTTTAATTATTATGTGTGTGTTGTTTGATAGGTTGATTACCGAGTGTAAGTTGGGTCGTGGTTTGTGAACGTGACTGTTGTGTTTGGCGTTGACTTGGTCAGTTTGTGTGTGCTTAGAAAGATGGTGGGGGCAGCGTCTTTGGGCTATGTTACCGAGTGTGTATGAGTGAGAGGGCTGCTTCATTGTGTTAGGTGAATGTGTGTGAGTGGCTGTGAGTGGTGTGAATGTGCGTGAGTTGCGTGGGTGGTTGTGAGTGTGTGAGTTCGGTTAGTGTACGGTGGACGTGAGGGTCTTTTGATTTGTGGCAGTTTGTGGTGTGAGTGATGAGGGCGGTTAGCTGTGTGTTTAAAAAGGGCTGTGTGAAGGGTTTATTTTTTTTTTTTGTGTTCTCGTGAGAATGAGTCGGGGTTTTAATGTGTGGTGAAGGGTTCTTTTTATAGGCAAATGGTTGGGGTTTACATTGTTTGAATATGAAAGGATTTGTGCATTAATGGGAGATATTTTTTAAATTATTATGTGATAAGGAAAATCTTTTAATTAGGTAAGTGATTTGATTTAATTTGATTTATTCTTTTTTAGTTAGAGATATGATTTGATTTGTATCTTTTAATTAGGGAATGTATTTTAAGTGGTTTAGGAAAGTATTTGATGAGATTTCTTTAATTTAGGAAGGGGATTTATTTAATTTTGGAATGAGATTTAATTTAATTTAATTTGTGTTTTAAATTTGTTTTAATTATTTGGATTGGGCTTGGGCGAAATTGGCTTGGTGAGTGGTTTTATGGGTTTTTGGGCTAAGGGTGTGTTTTGAAACGGAGGTCCAACAAGCAAACCCGAAGCTAATCCAGCGAATTAAATCCAACAATAATGTCAATTCTTGACTCTTCCCTTCCGACGTCCGTTTCCCGCGGCTTTCTCAATTAAAGAGGTAGTGTCTCCATGCGAGACTCATCATCATGACTTATATGCAAAAATACAGTGCCTACAGTCGCCCCCACTTTGATGGGACTTGTACATTATGTGACAATGAAAATCCTATCAAAGTACGTGCAATGTATTTTCACTTACCTGGCTCGCCAGCTGCCACCTGACTTGCCTGTTGCTCTGAACTGAACTGATGATGTGCCATTCCTGGCGTGCTAAACCCCGTACCTAGGGTGTCGCGGTAGTCCACAATAGTCCACGATAGTCCACACGCCGTACCTAGCATGATAAACCCCATACCTAAGGTGTCGCGGTAGTCCACAATAGTCCATAATAGTCCATGATAGTCCACATGCCGTATCTGGCATGCTAAACCTTGTACCTAGGGTGTCGCAGTAGTCCACAATAGTCCACATGTCGTACCTAGCGTGCTAAACCTCGTACCAAGGGTGTCGCGGTAGTCCACAATAGTCCACATGTTGTACCTAGCGTGCTAAACCCCATACCTAGGGTGTCGCAGTAGTCCATAATAGTCCACATGCCGTACCTGGTGTGCTAAACCCCGTACCTAGGGTGTCGCGGTAGTCCACAATAGTCTACAATAGTCCACATGTCGTACCTGGCATGCTAAACCCCATACCTAGGGTGTCGCAGTAGTCCACAATAGTCCACGATAGTCCACATATCGTACCTGGCGTGCTAAACCCCGTACCTAGGGTGTCGCGGTAGTCCAAAATAGTCCACATGCCGTACCTGGCATGCTAAACCCTGTACCTAGGGTGTCACAGTGATGTCTCCATACCCGAAGTGTCGCATCTGGCGTGCTAAACCCCATACCCGAGGTGTCGCAGTTGCGTCTCCATACCTAGAGTGCCGTAGTGATATCTCCATACCCGGAGTGCCGTACCTAACGTGCTAAACCCCATACCTGAGGTGTGGCAGTTGCGTCTCCATACCTAGAGTGCCGCAGTGATATCTTCATACCCGGAGTGTCGTACCTAGCGTGCTAAACCCCATACCCGAGGTGTCGCAGTTGTGTCTCCATACCTAGAGTGCCGCAGTGATATCTCCATACCCGGAGTGTCGTGTATGGCTTGCTAAACACTATACCCGAGGTGTCGCAGCTGTGTCTCCATACCTAGAGTGCCGCAGAGATATCTTCATACCCGGAGTGCCGTACCTGGCAAAACTGATGCTGATTTTGATGTGGGCCTCGCCCCCAAAGTGCCATACCTAGCAAGATTGATATCGATAATGATGTGGACCTCGCCCCGAGAGTGCCCTACCCAGTAAGACTGATACTAGTGTTGATGTGTCTCCATACCCGGAGTGTCATGCCCGACAAGAATGATGTTGTATCTCCATACCCGGAGTGCCATACCCGGCAGAGCTGATGTTGTATCTCCATACCCGGAGTGCTATACTCGGTAGAACTGATGCTGTATCTTCATACCCGGAGTGTCATACCCGGCAGAACTGATACTAGTAATGATGTGGGCCTCTCCCCCGGAGTGCCATACCCGGCAAGACTAATACTAATGTTGGTGTGGGCCTCGCCCCTAGAGTGCCATACCTAGCAAGACTGATACTGATAATGTGATGGTTCGTTCTCGAACCATGCTGTGAGGTGGTCTATTCCCGAACCGTTACTGTGTGAGGTGGTCAATTCCCGAACCCTTACTGTGAGGTGGTCCATTCCCGAACCGTTACTGTGATGTGGTCCATTCTCGAACCTTGCTCCATTCTTGGAGTGCCATTCCCAAACCGTGCTACATTCTCGGCTTTGTTCATTCCCGAATCTTGCTCCATTCTCGGAGTGTCATTCTGGCTTGTTCATTCTCGAATTGTGCTCCATTATCGGATTGTCATTCCCGGTTTGTTCATTCTCGAACTGTGCTCCATTCTTGGAGTGCCATTCCCGGCTTGTTCATTCTCGAACTGTGCTCCATTCTCATAATGTCATTCCCGGCTTGTTCATTTTCGAACTGTGCTCCATTCTCGGAGTGCCATTCCTGGCTTATTCATTTTCGAACCGTGCTCCATTCTCGGAGTGCCATTCCCGGCTTTCTGATGATGTGTGGGCCTCAACCCATGCTCCATCCTCAAACTGGTACTGATGTGGGCCTCGCCCCAAACTGATACTGATGTGGGCCTCGCCCCAGGATTCATTCCTGAAACTGATGATGCTATGTTGTTGTTTCTGGTTGGCTTGCATTTGTCGTTTTCTCCTTTTCTTTAAAACCTGTGAACAAAAACAAGACAAATATTGCGTGTGTATGACGTGTATGCATGCATGAATGCATGAATGTGTTTCCTATTCCGATGGGTTAGGTCTTCCTTGTGCTCCTCGGTGCTTCTTGTCTACAAAAGTCTTTGGTCGTCCATTGGGTCTGCTTGCAATTTCCTTCTGTCAGTTCTCTTCTGGTTATTGGTTGGTTCTATTTTGTCTCATAGCTCAAAATCTCGTTGTTTCCCTTATTTGCGGGGTGGTAGACTGGTCTCCGTCAGTCTTGATTTATCTTTCTGCTTCCCGCTGTTTCCATTAGGTCAAGGTGGACCACGTGACGTGGCATTCCATATCATCATACTATATCACATGCTACGAAATAGTCCCAATAGTTACACATATTATTGCCCTCAAGGAATGCTCAGTAATGAAACCGGAGAACCTTCAAAACTTTTAACGCAACTCAAATCCAAGTCTTTGAATAAATGATCTAAGCTAGACTCAAAGTGTGTATGTGCAAAAGTTCCTTTGCGGATTCATCCCCAAGTAAGCCAACTCAATGATTTTCTTTCAAAAATTGTGGTCGATGGGTCAAACCAACCTAGATGTCTCAATTATGCATGCAGTTGAATTTTTGTGCTCCATGTGGTAAGGTTTTATTTCCCTTTTGTCTCTTTCTTTTTTCTTTCATTTTCAACTTCTTTTTTCTTTTTTCTTTTTTTCTTTCTTTTCTTTTTTTTTTTTCAACACACCTACCCTTTAAGGTAATGTTTCTCCTCATGGTGGTCCTAATACTCGCCCATGGGTAGCTTCACGCTTATTGGTTATAGGTGGTTCAATTCTTTTCTTTAGATACTTTTCTTTCATTTTCAACCATACCACACATCATAACATAAGAAAATCAAGATAGACATCTAAGCAAACGGTCATTCACCGACCTACAATTTCTTCAACTAGTCACCTTGCCAACTACTCAGGTTTTCTCCACTAAGAACCTATAGTGAAGTGCTTACGAGTCTAACATAGATCAATCATTCAAAGTATCAGATAAAAGCACATCAAGAGTTTATCGTTTCTAAGATTTCTCCTTAAAGAAAATGATTTCATCATTGGACTTATATCTAACTGTCAAGGGCTAAAAACAAACAAAGTTTTTTTCTTTCTTTTTTTTTTCTTTTTTTTTTCTTTTTTCTCTTTTTTCTCTTTTTTTGGGGCCCGCCATGGTCTTTCTATCTTTGCCGTAAAATTTTCTGTTTCTCGGCTTACTTTTTCCCGATGTCCATGTTTGCTAAACTCTTCTTTGACAAGTCTTTCTTTCTCCTAACCCAACGGATATCTATGATGGCTTTTAAGACACGGAGGTTAACATGATGCGTGAATGCATGAGATGCATGAGATGCGCGCGATGTATGGAATATATAAGTCAACCCATTACCATTTTAAAGCATTCAACCATACTATTGCGCGGTGCAAACTTGTCCCAGTTGAAAAGGCCCAACAAGTTTACACTTTGCGATAACATGGCTAAACAACTTCAAATGATACGAGGCCTAAACACAAAATGGCCCATCAGCATTTTAGAAGCTTTTGGCCCAATTTCCATAAAGCACGAACTCGTCCCAGTTTAAATGGCCCAACAAGCCCATACCTCATGACAAAAAGTCCAATTGAATCCAAACGACGCTGGTCCTAAACGTAAACATAAAAGAATAGTCTCTATTAGTCCTACAATTATGGTTCACATATGGGTTTACAGGGATGTAGACAAAGGCTCCTGCTGACGAAGGATTGCCCACAACTAGGACTCCCCACTCAAGGGTTCAAGTGACCAAGTGAGCACACCTTTTTTATACCTTACGGTACGTGCCAACGAGTTATGGTGCGTGACTGACTATCAAATGGATTTCCCGTTGTAGATTCCCCAGAGGGAGGGTGGAGCGAACTCTCTTAAATACCCAAGCCTCTTAGGCTCTTATCGCTTGGTGACAGGAATAAACAAAGAGTCCTCCAAATTAGTCCATCACAGTAAGCTACAAGTACAAGATTATCTAGGTGCCTTCACAGCTTTTCCTTATAGAAAGGTAGTGAATGAAGGAAGACACCAAACCATTACCAAGCTTTAATAATGCCTTTGGTTAAACCCCTTTCAACCCACTATAGACACGGTCAACAAAAGCACAAATCATACACATCACAAGACATGATTTCGGGGCCAATTCTCTATCCCCAGTGGAGTCGCCAGACTGTAGGACACGGAACTTGACGACGCATGTTGTTCTAGGCTCGCGGCCTAGTTGGGAGTACGGAATAGCCCGCGGGGGAACTAAACCGGAGAAATAACATGGAGTCGCCACCCGATGTGAACCGGGAAAATGTGATTTAAGGCCGCACTCACCCCTCACAAGGGAAGACCTCAAACCGTTGGGTTCGGAATGGTCCCTTACTTATGTCACTGGTAATGATAAGATTTGTGTAATAAAATAACCGAATCTACTCAACATGCATGCTCAAAGGTAACTTAGATCTAGTCCGCATTCATCAAAATAAATCCTATGACTAAGTTCGCATGCTTCAAAAAATAAGTCATTATAACGGCAAGCATATAATATCACACAACGAGCATGTTGAATCATCAAACATAAAGAACAAATAAATAACTATCTAAACATAAACATATATTAAACTCCTAATGCGAAAGCAAATAACTAAATTATGCATAAATAAATAACATAATCATACTTAAAATAAATAACGTACTAGACTAAATCATGCTTAAATAATAAATAACATACTAGCAACCTAATCATGCTAAATAATCTACTAGACTAAATCATGCTCAAATACAAGGTTGGATGAAACGAAATACGTGTGTCTCTCAAGTGGTACGTGGCATTGTGTCCCGAGTACAAACCGCACTACCGTCCATTCGGATTCGGCTACGGAATTTACGTCCGGGTTTCCATCCGATATACCGCAAGAGATAACACATATTCCGTTCATCCGGAAATCACATTCACTTGGTTTTAGGGGCAGTGGCGGTTTATTGCATCTATCCGTTTGTGGCTTTAGTTAGTGGGTGTGTGTTGTTTGATAGGCTGATTGCCGAGTGTAAGTGGGGTCGTGGTTTGTGAACGTGACTGATGTGTTTGGCGTTGACTTGGTCAGTTTGTGTGTGCTTAGAAAGATGGTGGGGGCAGCGTCTTTGGGCTATGTTACCGAGTGTGTATGAGTGAGAGGGCTGCTTCGTTGTGTTAGGTGAATGTGTGTGAGTGGCTGTGAGTGGTGTGAATGTGCGTGAGTGGCGTGGGTGGCTGTGAGTGTGTGAGTTCGGTCAGTGTGCGGTGGACGTGAGGGTCTTTTGATTTGTGGCAGTTTGTGGTGTGAGTGATGAGGGCGGTTAGCTGTGTGTTTAAGAATAGCGTGTGAAGGGTTTATTTTTTTTGTGTTTTCGTGAGAATGAGCCAGGGGTTTAATGTGTGGTGAAGGGTTCTTTTTATAGGCAAAGGGTTGGGGTTTACCTTGTTTGAATAGGAAAGGATTTGTGCATTAATGAGAGATATTTTTTAATTAGTATGTTATAAGGAAAATCTTTTAATTAGTGAAGTGATTTGATTTAATTTGATTTATTCTTTTTTAGTTAGGGATATGATTTGATTTGTATCTTTTAATTATGGAATGTATTTTAAGTGGTTTAGGAAAGTATTTGATGAGATTTCTTTAATTAGGAAGGGGATTTATTTAATTTTGGAATGAGATTTAATTTAATTTGTGTTTTAAATATGTTTTAATTATTTGGATTGGGCTTGGGCGAAATGGGCTTGGTGAGTGGTTTTATGGGTTTTTGGGCTAAGGGTGTGTTTTGAAACGGAGGTCTAACAAGCGAACCCGAAGCTAATCCAGCGAATTAAATCCAATAATAATGTCAATTCTTGACTCTTCCCTTCCGACGTCCGTTTCCCGCGGCTTTCACAATTAAAGAGGTAGTGTCTCCATGCGAGACTCATCATCGGGACTTATATGCAAAAATACAGTGCCTACAATGGACTTTTATCATTTATATATCCAAGTAATCCAATTACAAAATGATAAAAAAATAATTTCCTTTGTCATATAGTTAATTTGTACAAAGAATGCCATGTCTTTTACAAATAGTAATGCTATGAGTCATAATTGTCCAACAGATGAATGGTTAAGCGACACTTTAATTTGCTACATTGAAGATGAGATTTTTGATCAAGTGAACAACGAAAGCATTATACAAAGCTTTCAAAATATGAGAACCCGCTGAGGACAATTGTATTACTTTATTTATGTTTAGTTGTTATTAATATAAAAAAGTTTATTATACTTTTATATTATATGCTTTGAATTTATTATATATCACTTCGTTAAGAAAAAAATTTAGCCCCCACTGAGTGAGATTTCTAGATTCACCCCGGGGTGCATTAGTAGGTAATATATTGTGACTTAGTTACTTTTTATTCTGCATAGCAAGATATCTGACAAACTGAAAACATCACATGATAAAAATTTGGGAAAAGTATTAAAAAAAAAAAAAAAAAAACCGTGTGGTCTCTCTTATTTATAAAATCAAAATTGTGAGTTTTTCGTTACAAAAGACTATCTTGTTAATTTATCCGTAAATAAAAACTGACAAAACTGATAACACTATTAAAGTGTGATAATATGACATGGATATTTTCATCATTACATGTTTCCACCTCATCCCACATCAGCAAATATCATGTCACATCAGCAATCACTAATTGTGTTATTAGTTTTGTCGGTTTTTACTAACGAATGAAATCACATGATAGTCTTTTTCCATTAAAAAAAAAAATCACAGTCCTAATTGCATATAGTTTTTTTTTTAACTTTTCCTAAAGTTTTTTTTTTTTACTGAATGATGTGAGTTGATAATGAAATTTTGAAAAACTACCCTATACTGCTTCAAAGAATAATTATAAAAACAGATTTTTTGAGAGAATATTTGATATCACTTCTAATATGAATTTACAAACAAAATCTGGTGCTAAACTATCAAATAATTACCTACTTGACTGTAATGCCAAATCAAATATGCACTTAGTGCAAGAATTGCAGCCTAATCAAGCAGAAAAGATGCATGACCTAGCTTGATTATTGAAACCAGCTTGATGGAGAGAATAAATGAAGCCCATCTAACAAAATCCTCAAACGACATATTAGACATTATAAATAGAAAATACAAAGTGATTAAATTCAACTACAAATACGGCGTCGGCTACCAAGTAACCTACATAGCATGCACCCCCAATGTTATAAGAAATAGGTACCTGCTACCTGCAATAACACCAACGCTTAAAGTAAAGTCCCCATCTTCCGGTAATTCACTAAATGTCAGACTATCTTTTCCTTTTATTGAAAAAAAAATTGCTACAGCAGTACAAGGAGGAAAGGCTTTATTTTAATGGCAAAGTTACTCCCTTGTAACATGGAAATCACATGTTCGAGTCGCGAAAACAATCTTTTTACGGCAAAAAATACAAAAATAAAACTGCGTACATATTTAATCTTCCCAAAACCCAAAGTGTGAGAAACTTTGTGTGCTGGGTCGAGCGCTACAGCAATCACCAGCAATAAGACTTGTTAATCCAATTGGGTTGTTCACTATTAAACCATTAGGTGTAAGGACTGACCAATAGAAAACTCAGTTATGAACAAACTCAATGTTCTGCATAATAAGAAACATATTATACAATATGGTAATAAGCGATTCCTAAAAACGACTCTACAAGTTGTGTCAAAATAACAAGATGCAATTAACAAAAGTAAGATCTGAGGTGGGTGGCTGTATATCATGCATAGTGATCCAAAATATTGATCCTCTTTTCTTTTTCATTTGCAATGTTGAGTTTGGGCAGAATGACCATCAACCTGGGTAGCTTAAAGTATCTCATCATTTTTCCTCAAACTCAACATCAATAATATCACCATCAGACTTTGAACTTGAAGATTTCTTGCCCCGACCATTTCTAGAAAAGAAATCCCCTTCTGGTTGCCACACAATGTTTCCGCAGCCTGCACAACGAATTATCTGGGTCTTGGAACCAATAAACTCCCTCTTACAAGCCGGACAAGCACCCTACACAATTTCATCAAAAAAAAAAAAAAAAAACTGATGAACATCCTGATTTAAGAATTTTGTTGGTGATTAGTACTTAGAATAAAAGTTGATAGGTAATGCAATTAGTTCAGCATCTAAAGACTACAAACAAAATTGTAATTCCAGCCAATTATTCATGCTCACACCAGACCATACAATCAAGAACTGGTAGTGAAGCCTTTTTGGCACCACTTTAACTGAAGATCAAAAACAAATTTAGAATAAAACAAAATAAAGGATTTAAGAAAATATACAAGTAATAGAGCAGAAAAGAGTACTGAAAAGGTTAGATCAATAAAAGTAGTGTATGTGGGGAACCAAAAACTTTTAGTAGTAAAAATCATTAGGATTTTTTTTTTATTTTTTTTAGCACATGGGAAAGGCAGTGGGGTTTAATTCATGTGAACATATTGAGTTGCTACCACCTACAGAATTAAAGGAAATCTACATGTAATCCGTCTCCATCAACTACATTAGAATCTTTTAATCAGAAAAATAATCACTGAATGTACAACCTACAACGTAGACAAAAGCACATTAAACATAAGGATAATACACATTTTTTATCATACAGCCAGCGCATTCCATTGTTTAATTTATAAAAATGCAAGGACAACAATCCTAAAAAGGGTAAAACTGTAACATGTGCTGTCAAAGGTGGTAGGCAGGGCAAGGCATTTTGGTAGTTCAACCCGCCTAAACGCCGCCTTTGATCAGTTAAAGGACGGGTTGACTAGTCAAACATGTAAAATTTAATCTAACATATAAAGAGTAGCAATATAAAATACCTAAGAGCCACCTAAGCGGTTATTTGAAAAACCCGACCTTTAACAACATAGAATGTAACATAGAAAGGCCAACCAACCTGAGACAAATGTGTATTTACTACCATAAATTGGCATAAATCAGGTGCACCCATCCTTGTTTTCCAGTACTTAACAATCCATTATGAGTATAATTTACGAAAATTGAAATTGAAGTATAATAATTTGGAAAACTACAAACTGTGAAAGATAGTGCAACAAAATAGAGATAAAAAAATCAGGATCCAACACAAGCAAGACTGAAATAAAGACAAACATCATTTGGACTGATTAGGAAACTTTCATGGAGATGTGCATTTGAAAAAAGCAAGACATTTTACCAACAAGATGGAGTAAATCCTGTAATGTAAACTTGAGAAATCGTAATTTATGAAAATATATTAGGCTCATAGTTGTTAAAGGCGAAAGGTGCATCAAGACACAAAGGTCCTTATTTAGGCGCACGGCGAGCAGGCCCGTGCCACTTTTTTTAGCTTTTATATTAATATATCGACTGGAAGTCTGGAACAATTTATAAAAATTGTATTCAAAAAATTTATCATATACATCATTTCTGCTCAATAAGTCAACTTAACAATCACATCACATGAAAAAATCATAACTCATAATGTATAAAATCAAATTTCATACATAATATTAATTCTGAAAATAAAAAATTCAAAGTTGAAATCTATTAAAACTACCCAAAAAAAAAAATGAAAAAGAATAAAGAAACATGCTTATTTGTTAGCGTGCGTATTTAATCAATATTAAAGATATGTACATATAACAAAAGCTTTGAATAAGACTGTTAAAGTAGTTTGAAACTTTTGAAAAAGCAGCTTTTGCATGCTTGACCAATTTTTGAATCACCGTCCAAGGGAAAGGGACGGAGTATGTTTAGACTTTTTTGATATGTTTTCAAAAATTTATCTTTTCAATAACAATTCAACATGCAAAGATAATAAAATTTTGTAGTGAATTATTAATTTAATAAAGATAAAAATGTAACAATTTACAAGGTGAATTGTTAATTGAAAAAGAATAAAGCATTTAAATTAACAATTCAAGAGATCACAATTCAAAGAACGAATGCAAAGTAACTGCAACAGAGGTTGTGTGAACGGTACAAATTTATTAAAAAATTCAACCACAA